>KE372844.1:137840-154540 GCA_000418225.1 Zizania latifolia | reverse complement strand
GCTGCGCGTGGAGCGCCGCCGCCGTCGATTGGTCGGCCAGAGCCTTAGCCTGCCATGACGCCGCCTCCGCCCTCAGCAGCGCGACCCGCTCCTCCAGCTCGGCGCCGCGCCGCGCCGCCTTCGAGACATCCGCTTCCTTCTCCCTTATCCGCCGTGCCGCCTCCACCTCTGCCGCGCCGAGCAGCGAGCGGTAGTGCCGTCGCCTCACCTCGGCCAAAGCGTGCCGGAGCCTCTCCGCCTACAAGCAAGGGACGCCGCCATCAGAACACATCGTCGAATAACAGCAGCAGCGAATCAACCGGTCGATCCTTACATGATCTTGGAACAACTGCGCCATGTCGTTCTTGTACTGGCCGCACTGTGCGGCGAGCTCGTCGGACGGCAGAGACGGCGCCGACGACGTGGACGACACGTGCTCCGAGCCCTCGTCGAAGTCGAGGCGGAGCCCCGTCGCCGGCCGCTTCTGCAGTTGCGCCAGGCTAACCACCTTGTGCCCCTGAGCCTGCGGCTGCAGCGGGAACATCCGTGGCGCCATCGCCGCCTCCGCTTCTCGCGGCCGCTTCCTCGCGTTGCCGTCATCTGCGCGCCGAAGCAATCAACCGTCTCAATCTTGACACCCGCAAGCAAAACAGGGGAGCCCCAACCACGAATCCAAGAATCGGAAAACTTGCAGATCACGAACCAAGGCGGTGACTTGATTACCTCCATGTCCGTGCGAGAAGTCCAAGAACAGGGGAGGCCGCTTCTGCTGCTGCTCAGCCGCCGCCGCCGCCGCCATCCGCGGATGCTCCATGGCCACCGGCCTGTTGGTCTCCGGCGCGACGACGCCTCTGCTCACAAGCCAGACTCCCAGATCACCCATCCGTCCCGACTGTCTGGATCACCGCGGAAACAACTACAGCAACGGCGAGTACCTGGCGAGGAACAAGGCCTGCTGCTGCTGCTGCCGCCGCTGGTGGTGGTGGTAATGCGCCTGCACCGCCATCCGTCCCGCGGCAAGGAAAGGGCAAAGGCGAAGGCAGGTGAAGCGAGTCGAAGCGCGCGCCAAGTGTGCGAGGGGAAGCGGTAGGAGAGAGTTGCGGGCAGCGCGAGCGAACTGGTCCTCCTCTTCCTATCGCTCGCGCATGGGGGGCACACGAGCAGGATGCTGCTCGCCAGGAGGAGGAGGAAGAGGAGAGCGTGTTGGTATTTATTCCACCCGATTTGGAGGGTTTGGTTCGCTTCACATTTGCGTTACGTCAACACAGGATTGGAGTTTTGGTTTCCTGCATTTAAATTGCGTCGTGTTCATACGTTGCCCGGCCTTTTCTACGCCTACATGCAGATGGTAATTAAATAATTAATGTGTGATTTGTAGTGGGAGTACAAATTTTCTTCTCCTTTCTAATACAGTTTCCTTTCGTAAGCACAATAATTGATGACTAATTTCTGGAGGAAAACGGGGGCAAAAAAATACTTCGTTTTGAAATCGGTGGGCTGTATTGGTTCAAGATTATGACAAGTAGATAAAGTATACATCCGAATATAGCTAGTAAAAATCTAAATAATACTAGTTTATATTTAGATCAATCTGAAACATAAATTTAAACTATTTAGGAAAGTTAAAAATTTAAGAAATAACTACAGCCGTCAAAATCAAATCTATCCTAAACAAGGTCATAATGTCATGAAACTACTGTGAGATTTTCCTTTTGTAATCAAACCTCTCTCGTGAATGACGATGAAGCTGGTGAAATGCCCCAAGTTCCCTCGCTGAATAATCTGAAAGATATCCGCAGGTGATTGCAACATCTGGGGCTCTAAAATGCAAGCGTGCATTTTCTAATTGTGCGCGTGGCTGCTAAATATCAAGGTTAAAAATTCTTCCCTACAGCTACTTTGAATCGTTTTGCTGAATATTCTGATGTTTTTAAACGTGCCAAAATTTGGATTGTTTTGTTGTTTCAGCATCCAAAATGCCTCCTCCTCGAAGGATCGTCCCAAGCTGTGCTTCCCTAATCCTACGCTTTCAAAAACTAGTCTGGATCCTGTCGGTGCCACGCACCAACTCATCTGCGTGAGAACGTTTAATTCACAGTTTCACATTGCTGTAGATGGTGCTATGGACTCGATGGCCATCGGTTTGGAAAGAACAAACGCGGCAATTGAGGTAGATTTGGATCAGCCGTGACTAGTGAGCACATTGGCAGAGGGAACAGATAACTGTCCAGGTGTTCAGTTCCACACGCGTAGATTGGTAGTAGAATTCGTGTTTTACAAGTATAATCAAATTTTATCTTTAAAGTATAATATTATCGGACTTATTACTTCATATTATAGTTTTCTTACCTATCATTTTAATATATGTGCTAAGTCTGAAGTTATTATATTACGGGATACTTTACACGCCGTGACAAGGCCTGAAACACATGCAAACGTAGCTTTCTTTGCTTTGGTCTTTCGGTCAAGCCATGGTTCCATCGTCAAATCGATTGTTACCCACTAGCACACTAGAGGTGCAGGGCAGCTGGCTGGTCATTTGCAGCTGTTTGCTTTGGACTTTTTTCAGTAATTTCGTGGTAGAGTAGTAGACCTGTCCGAGTACAGAAGAATATATTACTGCCGCTTCAGAGTTCAGAACATACGAATCCGGGCAAGATATACACGTTTTTCTTGCAACCTTGTACACGTAGATATATACTGCAGTCAGACGGACGAAAGTGACTGCATGCGATGAAAAGTAAAAATGGCATGCAGTAGACTGTAACTGTAGCCTTTGTTTTGGTTTGGTCGAGCCGTATATAGCGAAGTAAGGAAATAAATTTTGTGGAGGTGTACTTCAAAATTGTTTCCGATTTTCGTCATATTTATGACTAAGGTATTAAATAACAGTGCCTATGAGGTAAATTCCTTGGACTTTAAAATATCGTGGGTTGTCTGGATTAGTATCGTGTACATGCTAAGAGCAACTTCAGTGATCTTGTTATTTTTGGCTTGCTATTCAAGACAATAGCAAGCCACCCTATTCAAGCTGAAATTCTATTTTGCTGTCCACTTCAGTGGCCTTCTTAAATATAGCTTTCTATTTGAATTTATCTATATTTTATTAATATATTTTAATTGCTAGAGGCTAATTTTTTTATTATATTTGCTACAAAATAAAGTAGCAAAATAGATGAGAAGTCATCATGCCTTACTAGAAGAAAGCCTAGGGAGTTAGGACGATGAAAAGCCACCCAAAATAACAATTCATATAATAAAGATATTGGAGCTGATTTTTACGGTACACTTGATATAAAATAGAGTAGCAAAGGGAATAGGTAAAATAGAGTAGCAAAGGGAATAGGTAGATATTAGAGTTGCTTTGAAAACAGCGGGTGACCTATTAAAACAAAATGTTCGGAATAATAACGTTGAAACCTACCAGCACGCAATTTATTTCCACGTAACTAGGGGCAGCAGCAGGAGTCCTATACTGCTACCAGCAAGAAAAGGAGTCTGCGTTAGAATTCAGGAGGGCGAGGAGAAAGAGACGTTGCACGCAGGCAGAAAAGTCAGGGCCCGGCCTGGTTGACCTACAGGCCGAAAAAAAATACAGGTAATAGTAGTTTCTACGCGTTTGGTGGAGTTGCGGATGCGGACGCGGATGCAACGCCCGGTGGTGCGGATGGATGGATGCGTTGGAATTGGGATTCCCACACGGGAAACAGCCACCGGCAAGGCACCTGCACAGCCAGCAGCGGCGCTCGCCTCCCTCAAAAGCAGCGGCAGCGTTAGCGCAGCGCGCGCTCTGCTCTCGCCGTCGTGTACTTCTTCGTCCTCCTCCGTAGCCTGAACTTAAGGGATCGGACGGACACGGCACGACCGGTCGAAGGACGGACGGACGGACGTCTGGATGCGCGACGAGTGACGACACGGCCGCGTTTCGTGGACGCCGGGGCAGGCACTCTCCTCTTTTTTCTTAGTCACCACGTTTGTTTGTCTGAGACTATTATACGTGATGCCTCGTTTTTATCATTCTATTTTCTATTTAGTTAGTAGGACTGATTCATTATATATATTTTGTTTAGTTGAAAAAACTAAGAAGTGAGATGAGATATATGTTCCATAAGTCCTACATGACATCCTCGATCACCTCCCTCTCCTTCCCAACACCTAGCCATCGGTGTCGTGCCACCCTCCATCCTGTCCTCCGATCGGTCCCCTAGCCACTGCGCTGCCCTGACTTCGCTCTTGCCTCGGTGCCGTTCATCTGCACGTTAGCCCCATGCCGCCTTGGCCACCGTGCCATGCCTAGGGTTAGATAACGAGCCAGCTCAGCTTGACTCATTATAGCCTATTAGGATAACGAGCTAGCTCGGCTTGTTAATGTAACGAGTAAAAAAACCAACTTGTCTCGGTTCGTTAAGCTCGCGAGCCAACTCTTTAAAAGACGATTAAATAATAAGTATTTAAATAATCACACATCAATCATTAAAATATGAAACAAATAGAGTACATAAGGTTCTAAAATCCAAATATTCGTAGTTCTATTACTATTTCCATGATTCTATTACCCATGTTATAAGTTTCATACAACAATTCTATAGGTCATAGTAATAAACTTATAATAGCAAATTAAATTATAAAATTATGAGTCTCGCACTCTTACATAATCCAATATATTAATTGACAAACTTTGGACAAGCATAGAACCATATGATGAGATTACATGCTATTGCCAAATACCATCACATAAAGCAACATAAACTTGTGTGTTGTGACTTTTCAATTGAATTGTCTACTTTTGAAGGAAGTTTCACACATCACACAAACCTGTGTTCAAGAGCAAAACTAGCAGGCAACAAGAGCTAGGGTTAGACTGCTTTAGGGGACTAGACTGATTATTTGGGTTGTTGGCTTGTTGCATGTTGGGCTTAGCTCGTTAAGCTCATGAGCAGCTTGTGAGCCAGCTTAAATTTGCTCATTATACTAACGAGCTAAAATAACCGCTCAACTTCTTAAGAAAATAGAATGAGCCAAACTGAGGTAGTCACAAATTAAACCGAGTGAGCTAACGAGCTGTGAGTTTTTTGTTAGCCCTAGCCACTCGCACCCTGGCTTCCCTCCTGCCTCGGCGTCGCTCCTCTGCACGCGTGCCAGCAAAGTGGGATTTGATCTGGAGGAACGGGCTCGTCCCACAGTCAGCATATTTCATTTTGGATGTCCTCGTCCTAATTCACCTCCAAACCTGAAAAATGGATTCTTTTAATCCCGTTCCACTCCACGAATGAAACACAACCGTTCGTCTCAAGCGCTCCAACTGCAAAAAAACAAGTAATTTTTATGACCAGCTTAGGATAGATTCAGCTCAAAAATTTATTTCTTAGGATAGATTCAGCTCAAAAATTTATTTTCTATCTCACGTTTATATTTTATAAAATAAAATAAAATAGTTTAAACTTCTATTTTTTATTAAAATAAAAATCAAATAACTTATCTAAATACCATCAGATGATACCGTACGCTGTGTAACTCTCGGCACTGCAATGTACAAATGCCTCCTCCTACAAATAGTGTGAATCCACTACGCTGCACTTGTGCGGTACTCATCAGTCGTCACGTCGCAGCGCTGTCGCTGGCTGCAGTACTTTCAGGCCAACGCACTGTACTGTGCTGGTCGTACGACGTTCATTTTCCCCCGCCGTTGCGCGTACGGTGTCTCTGCTCTCTCGTCGATCGAAATGTGGTAGGCCTACGCTATTGTGAATTCGAGGAGAGAGTTACATCAGGTTTCGTTTCACGCGAAACGGCGACGAGACAGCGCAATCTACTCCTGAATCGGTCCTGATTACTCCTCTGCTCATTGGGTCTGTGAGTTACAGCTACCGCGGATAGGTTGAGCACAGCCAGGTCAAGCCAAGCCACTAGAACAAGATAGCTGGAGTCACTCACACACAAGTGATGAGCGCTCTAGGAACCTCAACCCTGCTCATCTCAGAAAACTGTCCACACAAGTTAGGCTAGATCAGTCATGCTTTTAGTCTACAGAACATTAAGGTGTAATTCACATGGTAGAATCTATATGCAAGATATAGGACTATTATTCTATAGAAGGTTCAAATTTAAATAAATCTTTATGTTTTATGTTTGTAACATAGAACACCAAATAATCTGCCTAGCTAGAAGATGGACAAAATGTGTACCAACCACTGCGAGGAGCAGTCAAACCAAGCGTCCTAGATGCACGGCACAGCACGGCCATCTTTTTTTTGTCACGCATGCAGATGCAGTCTCCTTTTCTTTTCTTTATATATGGATCTAGTGCAGTGGTCCAAAGAGAACCAGTACCACTACCAGCCAGCTACTGCTAACCTGACATAAATAAATAAATTGACAGTCGCAATACTCCACTCTGCCGATCTGCTCCAACAGCAAGGTGAACGGTTGGCTACCTAGCTAACCCGGTTGTTAGTGCAGCTGCTATGACCTGTTATGGGATGCATGCGCCATCGGTGAAGAAACCGAAGGTGAAAGAGAGGGCAGAAGTTGAAGCAGTGCAGCTGCCAGGAACTCAAGATTCAGGCATGCCTTGGTTTGCTGCACTGCAGATTATGCAGACGATGACCTCTCTTTGCGGCTGTGAGCCTGCGTTCTTGATCAAAATCAAGGTGGGATGAAACCATTACATCCTATTTTTCTGGGTGTTTGTTGAAGAACCAATGAATGGATCTATTTCAGTTTGAGAAAATATTATGAGAGATTTTGGACAGCTTCATCAAAAAATGAACGCAGTCATTCCAATGCTAGCACAGGTCAATTTGGGTGCCCTCACCATCTCGCTCCTCTCGCACTCTCTCGCGCTGTTCCTATGCCACCTCGCGCTGTCAGATATAGAAGAAATTCTCTAACCAAACAATAAACGTGATAGTTTTACCTCTCAAACTAAATAATCATTATGCTTGAAAGATGAAATCATTCTTATCTCTCACACTAGAGATAGATCATTACATCGACCTCCCTCTCGAACAAAGCACCCTTAGCAAGCAGCGATGGATGCATGAATCAATGGGCCAGGAGAGGTAACAGTGAAGGAAAGGCGCCACATGCATCATGATTCATGCATGCACTACTCGCTCATCGATCCTCTCCATGCATGAGAGAGAACCAATGATGGATCATGGATGGATGCACATATTGGCATGCATGCACAATACCTTGCTGCCAAGTCACTTCAGATGGCTACGCAGATGTTTTAGGTCACATGCATGCATGGCTGATGGCTCCATTAGTGAAATCAAAGCCCTAACCTTTAGTCCTTTACATGCTGGGGTGAGGCGCAACAGCACAAAGCTGACATCCATCCTCGCATTTGCTTCCCTGCTAGCTGCATCCACGTTGCTTGGAAATTCAGCTGGAATTAATACTTGCACCACTAGGGATTGCTGGAGCCAACCGGATGCGAATGGCAGTAGCTAGAAGTAGTCGTAATTTAACACGATGCATGAATCATGATGCAGCAGCAGCAGCGGTGTGGCAATTGCAATGCCGTAATGGGGATGGACCCTCACGTCAACGGTGGAATGTGACCTGACCTGTGCATCAATCGGCATCGTCGTGCTCGGCCGACGATTTGCCGGCGCATCAACTGCTTACAGGTTTAGGTACCTATTTTTTTTAACAAATTTATGGTGTATTCTATTTGTAGTAGAATAAAAACCTTTCATGTTGTTTTATCCTAGGTTAAAAATAATTTCTATTGCTACCTTGATTAGTGCTAGTAGAATTTTTAAATACTAAAATCATTAAAAAAGAATGATACAGAGATGTCAATCAATAGCGAAAGAGATATATACAAATTTGTTAATAATGATTATATCCAAAATATGATCGATTAAACTACCAATTTAAATCGATGGCTCAGATCACTAATGCATCGCTCTTTTTTAAAAACTGAGTTTAAGTTCAAAGGAGCTTGGGGTCCATCGATGGATGTGATAGCCATTGAAGTTGTATCTGTTATAGTAAACTACTTTCATATATTTGGATATATTTGAAAATCTGAATGATAGGATTTGAAAATTCAGGAATATATAGAAAGAGTGGACACATCTCGATCCCAACTTTCCTTCCGAAGAAGGACTGTTTCCTCGTATGAGTAAGGACTATTTCTTTTCAAAGAGGATTACTACCTTAGATATTAGGTTTTTCTTTTAGAGGTTTTACCTATAAAAAAAGGGTACACCCCTATATTTACATACATAAATCTAAACAATAAAATAGGACGTTTTTACTATACCTTGTGTCCTCTATATTATTGTGTTTTTATTTATAAAAGGAACTCTGTACTAAACCCGGTAGGAGAGAAATTCCAACAGTATCAACTGAAGATCTCCGTGCTGCTGCTACCGCTTCCTACTGAACACACTTGCTATTACAGATTGACACGAATGGATGGGTGACTGCGTTTGCATTTTTGAAAGGCAAAGACAAATGTTGGCATTTGATTCGGGGCTTCGGGCTTTAAAGTCTTTCTTAGATCGATGTCACATGTTTGGGATGGCAGAAGCAGACAACGGACAACACATACATCAGAGAAATAGTTGGGATGGAGCGTTTGAGCGGCAGCTTACCACAGTAAATATATAAAGCCAATCCAAAAGAATACACGAGGATTTTATGATTTGGTTGAGTGGATTGAGATGGCTGCTAGCTGCTGTTGCTGCTGCTGCAGGGAGGGAGATCCGGACTCCGGAGATGAGAGTGGAACTGGAAGCTGTCGAGTCATCGAGATACGCGAAAATAAAGGAAGCAAGCAAAGCAGTCAGTCCACGCAACGCAACACAAAGCAATCAGCGCCGCAGCGCAGCGGATTGATTGATTCCTTTCCTTCTCCCTTGCAGGATTCCAGCGCTTGCACTTGCCCTAGAAATGGTCGTGCCTCCGATCTTTTTTCTTTTCTTTGAAGACTACACCTCTGGTTGACTCTGACTGTAAGTATTGGTACAGCAGAAACGTCGAGACAGCTGAGAGGAGACGACGAGCCGGAGTTTAGAGACAATCGAGTTCGTGCTGCTGCCGTTGCTTTCCATGGATGATGGATGATGCATGGGTAATGGATGTTGGGCGTTGGCAGCAGCTGCAGGCCTGCAACTAGCTCGATTTGATCAGTGCTGCTGATGTGTGTCAACATGTCTTGGTCCCAGTCCCAGCATCAGTGGCGTCGTTAACTCCCAGTTCTGGCGTCGCTGCTCCTACTTGGCTACTTGCTGCAGCTCCGAATTGAAGGTCGTTCATGGCTGGCCCGTAGAGGTTTGGCGGAAGATCCAATGACGATGCACACATGCATGATGCATGGATGCATGTTCGTTTCCTCTACGGCCGATCGACAGCCTTCCCTGCCCCTGCCGGCATTTATAACCTGCATCTCCATTCCATACCGACCCGGACGGAATTTTACGGTATCTTATACTGTCAAATAAATGAAAACCCGAGATTTCCTTTCATCCGGAGTTAAAAATAATGTGCTGAAAAATTAGAAAATATAAAACATTATAAAGATGAGTAATATGTGCCGAGGGATAAGACTATAAATTTATACAACATCACAACATGTATGCTTTATGGACTAGAGAAGTGCACCTGAAAATTCGTTAACAATGATTGTACCCAAAACATGTTCCGTAAAAAAATATCAATTTATATTTTTAAAACTGAAAGTTAATCAATTATAATATGATTCAACCATTATAATATGGTTTTACTGTTATTATAAAACTACAGGTAGAATATACTCTAATTCCGAATGCTAGTACTAGCACGTCGCAACAAAGGGGAAATGCAGATCAACTAGCTAAGTTGAATCGATCCAGCCTACACCAACTTGGGAGGTAGCATCCGACGCCGGCGCCAACTTGGGAGATTCAGCCACCGCAGCGCCGATCAAGCACGGCCGTCGAGGATCTCCAGTTCTCCACAGGGCCGATGGAGCTCAACGCTTGCAATTCCCCGTCAAGGGGTAGCCACGGTCTCCTCCATCGCTGTGTTATCAAACCTTCACTCAGAATGTCTTAATTGTTGTTTTGGTAACAGAGTAATCTCGTAGTCAAAACAACGGTCGACAAAGATTTTTTTAAAAATTAGTCAAAATATAATTTTGAATAAAATGTATTATTAAAAAAATCCTGACTTATTAAACTTGCTGTAAGTGGAAGCGGCAGCTGTCGACCGTGGTATGCGTGAGACGTGGTGCTCGTGATCTGAATGAATATCTGATCCGATCTGCTGCTGCTGCTCGCTTGCAACGACAACGACCAGTTGAGGTGGGGTGGCTGCGCCTGAATTTACCCTACTCTGACTCACCATCCACCGTGCATGCACAGCACAGTCCCTGCCACGACGCTAGAATCATATTTACCATTAATTGTCCGTTGCAGAGAGGACTTGAACACTCGGCAAGTGCATGCTTGCCGCATAACAACGCTGCTAGTGGCCTAGTACATCAAAGTGTGAGAGAGTTGTGATGCAGGGTGCAAACGATCTGAAACTCTGAATTGTGATATCTTTGAATCTCTGGTGGGTGTGGTGCCAGTGCCATTCAGCTGCAAATCTAAACCACATCCTTCTTTCACAATAGAAGAGTTTTAGTAGTACAAGATACTTAAGTTTTAGAGTTTATTTGTTTCAGCTTAGGATTATAATAATTCAACTTAATTTTATAAGTTGAAACAAATAAACTAGCTTATTATAATCTAGAGTATAAATTATAATAATTTAATAAGCTAGTACAATCTAACTTATTTCTATAAACTAGATTACTATAATCTTAAACTGAAACAAACGTGACCTTAATCTACGGCACAAACCTAACTGTAATATTTGATCAGCATCAAGGACACTGCTGCATTTTCTCTGATAAGTTTTTTGCAACAGCTGCACGGGCAAGCTGAGCACTGACAAAGAAGATTAGTACAAGTAACATCGACCGATCATAGCTGATCCAACTGCCACGGCCATCTGAATATCTATCTGATAGCTCCCGGATCTGCTCCCGTGTTCCATCAGAGAAGGGTTCGATGTCACTCATCTCTTGGAATTAGGAGCAACCATAACTGTTCTTAATTAAGCGACAAGAAATGCTTTCTCTTAGGATTATAAACGAACATGCTTTTAAGAAATTCTAGTACCAATACTACTACCACTGTTCCACAAGCTACCACTAACATGACAAGCAGGCCACTAATAAATGTCCCATTTGGCATAGTTTTGATCTATGATTTTTTAAGCTCGACAAATCTAACTTAAAAAAATTTCGGATCTAGACTGTAGATAGATTAGGAGTATTTAGTCGAGCAATCTATTTTTTATTTTGACTAAAAATAAAAATAAAAATAATTTTATTTTATCATTAAAACTTCATATCTAATATGATCTCGAAGCTAAAGTTGTAGCAAACAGACTCTTAGATTCAACTACGTGAAAGATTATTCTTCTAGAATCAATACCTCATGACCAAGGGATCACAACAACTTAGGTACAAGCATCTCGGCAACATCGAAACCAAATATACTAGTAATTAGTGGATGGCGAACTGTGTGAGAAGTCTCGCTTTTTAGGTCATCTGTAATAAGTCTTGGCAGAGATATTTTACATGTGATTTTGCAGCAGTTGAAGAACAGGATGGAGTTCAACATCCAAGCATAATTAAGCAGTAGTAGCTGTGGAACGATCTCTAGTGTACATCGCACTCGTGTATCATGATTTATATTGGCTGTCATGCTCATCAAGCACACTGCACACAACTGTTGTTCCAACAGTCGCACGCATGATTCACTTGCAATTATCCTGCAAGCCTACTCTACAATTATTGATCACACTGGCCAATGCTCAATACATGTCAAAGATCATATGTTAGCAAACTGTACTCCTTGTCGAGGTTGGCCATAATGAGGTGAAAAGTATCACTAAATAAAGCAGAGGCAGTACTCTTGTTGGATGATTATGGTGACAGGTAGGGTGCGTACATGATTTTAGATTACCTGATGTCACCTCTAATATATCAAACTGGACACTAAATTAGACAATGGCACATGAACTAATCGAAAAGTTACGGATGTTTAATATCTCTCAATGTGCACCTCACAATGGAGGAGGATCAAAATCTAAAGGCCCACTGGGAAATGAGGGTTAAACCATTAAAGGGGAAACAATGGTGTTGGAGAATCAAAGTGAGACTTTGACACACACACATACACATGCATGGTAGATCGAAAGCCACCGGGATTGCTCAATAAAGTTGAGCTCAACCTGTCATCAGAATAATTCTATCCTTTTATTGTGGAGTTGTTAGTGGTAAGATTGTTCGTGACATTATTGCTCAAGGGCAAGTTATTTGGAAAGATATATACTGAAGATAATCTTGTTGATTAATTTTCAAATACTAAGTTCAAGCCTTTCTTGGACTTAGTAGATGTTTGCGGTGATTAGTAGTCTTTCATAGTTTTGAAGATATTTTCTTTAAGAACATATTTATAAAGATTTTGAGTCGAGAGAAGGTTTGTTAGATTATAACTCAAAGAAGCAAATGTTAGGATCCTGGGCCATTGTACGTTGCCAGCAACTTTAGTCCTACCTCGCCCACGGAAGGAGGCTACGAGCAGCTTATAAGGGAGAGTTGCCATCCTCCCTTAGATCAGTCTTTTGGAATGTGAGAGAGCTCTCCGCTTGTAAGCTGCGTCGGATGCGCTTGAACGTTCGGACGTGGGCCGAGACATGGGAGCTAAGGCCTCGGACGCTAACAATTAGTATCAGAGCTAGCAGTCGTCATGCCTACCTAGGGGGCTTCCTAGGGGATGGGGTGTTAGGATCCTGGGCCATTGAGCGTTATCAGCAATTTAGTCCCACCTCGCCCACGGAAGGGGGCTACAAGCAGCTTACAAGAGAGAGTAGTCATCCTCCCTTGGACTGGTCTTTTGAGATGTGAGAGATCTCTCCGCTTGTAAGCTGCGTCAGATACGCATGAACGTCTGAACGTGGGTCGAGGCGTGGGAGCTAAGGCCTGGGACGCTAATAATTGGTATCAGAGCTAGCAGCCGCCATGCCTACCTAGGGGGCTTCGTAGAGGGATAAAGTGTTAGGATCCTGGGCCATTGGGCGTTGCCAACAACTTTAGTCCCACTTCGTATACGAAAGTGGGCTACGAGCAGCTTATAGGAGAGAGTAGCCATCCTCCCTTAGATCGGTCTTTTAGAATGTGAGAGAGCTCTCCACTTGTAAGCTACGTCGGATGCGCATGAACACCCAGACGTGGGCCAAGATGTGGGAGCTAAGACCTGGGACGCTAACAATTGGTATCAGAGCTAGCAGCCGCCATGCCTACCAAGGGGGCTTCATAGGGGGATGGGATGATCCTAGGCTATTGGGCGTTGCTAGCAACTTTAGTCCCACCTCGCCCACGGAAGGAGGCTACGAGCAACTTATAAAGGAGAGTAGCCATCCTCTCTTGGACCGATCTTTTGAGATGTGAGAGGGCTCTCTGCTTGTAGGTTGCGTTGCATGCGCATGAACACCCGGACGTGGGTCGAGACGTGGGAGCTAAGGCCTGTGACGCGAACAATTGGTATTAGAGCTAGTAGCCGCCATGCCTACCTAGTGGGCTTCTTAGGGGGATGGGGTGTTAGGATCCTAGGCCATTGGGCGTTGCCAGCAACTTTAGTCCCACCTCGCCCACAGAAGAGGGCTACGAGCAGCTTATAAGGAAGAGTAGCCATCCTCCCTTAGACCGGTCTTTTGGGATGTGAGAGAGTTCTCCGCTTGTAAGCTGTATCGGATACGCATGAACGTCCGGACGTGGGCCGAGGCGTGGGAGCTAAGACCTGGGATGCTAACAATTGGTATCAGACCTAGTAGCCGCCATGCCTACCTAGGGGACTTCCTAGGTGGATGGGGTGTTAGGATCCTGGGCCATTGGACGTTGTCAGCAACTTTAGTCCCACCTCGTCCATGGAAGGGGGCTACGAGCAGTTTATAAGGGAGAGTAGACATCCTTCCTTGGACCGGTCTTTTGGGATATAAGAGGGCTCTCCGCTTGTAAGTTGCGTCGAATACGCTTGAACGACTGGACGTGGGCCGAGGCCTAGGAGCTAAGGCCTGTGACGCTAACAATTGGTATCAGAGCTAGCAGCCGCCATGCTTACCTAGGGGGCTTCCTAGGAGGATGGGGTGTTAGGATCTTGGGCCATTGGGTGTTGTCAGTAACTTTAGTCCTACCTCGCCCACGGAAGGGGGCTACGAGTAGCTTATAAGGGAGAGTAGCCATCCTCACTTAGACCGGTCTTTTGGGATGTGAGAGGGCTCTCCGCTTGTAAGCTGCGTCGGATACGCATGAACACCCGGACGTCGACCGAGGCATAAGAGCTAAGGCCTGAAACGCTAATAATTGATATCAGAGCTAGCAGCCGCCATATCTACCTAGGGGACTTCCTAGAGGGATGGGGTGTTAGGATTCTGGGCCATTGGGCGTTGCCAGCAACTTTAGTCGCACCTCGCCTACGAAAGGGGGCTACAAGCAGCTTATAAGGGAAAGTATGATGGAATTGTGCCCAAGAAAATTATAGGGAACCGAAAGTTTTGGTTGTAGCCGAAAGTTCCAGGTTCTGGAGCATCCGGAAGTTCTGGTAGGACCAGAAGTTCCGGGTCAGTCCTAGTGTTCGATTTTCTGGACGAACCGGAAGTTTCGGCAGGAGCCGGAAGTTCCGGGTTCTGGACGAACCGGAAGTTCCGGATTGAGAATTAATTCGATACAGAAGGTCTATTTCGGAAGTTCCGGATGGGATCCGGAAGTTTCGGTGGCCGGAGGTTCCGGCTATAGCCGAAAGTTTTGGACCACGCGAATAGATTAGAACTGTTGGGCTTTAATGCAGATTAAAGGCCCACGTTGATGCACTATATAAAGAGGGGTGGGGCTAGCACGTGTAGACTGCTGTTCATTGTTACTCCACCCTAACCCTAGCCGCCACCCTCTCTCCTCAATCATAAGGGTTGTGGTTGATCTCTCCGGATCTCACGAGCGGTGCAAGCATGCCGGCGCGAGGTGATCCTATCCCTGTACGTGTGGATACCGTAGAGGCACCGTTGCTGCATCGGTGCTCATCTTCTTCCTGCGGAGTTTGCCGGATCATCGGATCGCGTCATCTTCATCGTCGGATCGCCGACGAACGAACGAAGCCGGGAGAAGAGTTGCTCGAGACCGCGCCACTCCAACTCTACTTCCGTTGCCCGAGCGCGTCTCGTGGTTCAAGGTAACGATCCATGATCCCATTACACGCATGGTTCCTGGGCTAACGGGGTAAAATTTTGAAATTAAGTGCTAGCGTAGCCTCCCCATAACCCAATAGTAGTATCAGAGCCTACGTGCGTAGTGTTTGATCTGGATCGATCACATATGATGATATGTGATGGAAATAGATTGGATCTATTGTTTTTGTTGTCGGATTTCCGGAAGTTTCGGTTGGACCGGAAGTTTTGGGCCGAAATAATTTTCGATACAGAATGTTATTTTCGGAAGTTCCGGGTATGACTCGGAAGTTCCGGGTCTAGAAGTTCCGGACAGAAATAAATTCGGTACAGAAGGTTATTTTTGGAAGTTCTGGGCCAAAAATAAATTCGAGTCAGAAGGTTGATTTCGGAAGTTCCGGGTCTGTTTTCAGTTGCTCATAGTCTCCGCCTAACTTGTTTTTGCAGAGAATGTTGTGACTGGTATGGCCATGCAAAGTATATGATACGCGCTTGTAATAACATGGCCTGCGTGTCATGGTTGATTGCAGCCCAAGGCTGTTCAAATGTTGTACGACCTGCGCGTCGGCATGTGATGCTTCAGCTCATGTAATTAGTATAGCGCTATTAGTTGTAATAGGCTGATACAGGTTTATGGAGGCCTGAAGCGGTATGACTCGACGGACAGGAACCATGGATATGGAGATCACCATGTGAAGGGGCTGTACTCAGTCACAGTCAATATGATTGTCTGTGATATTTACTTAAGTTCCTATCATACTATTCTTTCATGTTGCGTGTGCGATAGGCATCATTACCCTGATAGAATAGTTTCCCTTAGAAAATTAAGTATTGATGCTCTTTCCAATAACTGCACTTACTAGGGTTGTGATCACTGTATGGTGGGTCTACCAAAGCAGGGTGCCATCTTTTATCTCAATCAGTTAGGTGATGTCGGACACCACATGCATGGTATTAGTTGACTTAACAAATCTATCAAAACGGTTTTGGGCTTTGGAGCATGGAGTTGAGTGTCGGACATTGGATATCGCCTCAACGAACAAGAGTCACATATGATGTGATTAGCAAGGTGTTGCTTACCTATGTCACTAATCTTCTAGCAGTGATGCCAAAGCTCACTAGGAGTTAGTCAACTATGAATTTTGTCCCACAATGTGTCGTTAGAGGGAAATCGGTCATTTTTCATATTATGGTATATCTTTTATTTTATAGAAGATCAACATAGCATAGTGCTAAACCTTGTATTTTGTTGTAGATCATGGCGCCTACTGCGAAGAACACTTCAGTTTTTAACCTGTGACCCATTCTTGAAAGAGAAAAATTATCTGAAACAAATTTTATAGATTGGTACAGGAATCTGAGAATTGTTCTCAAACAAGAAAACAAGGATTATATTCTAGAGAAACCCCATCCTGATGAACCGAAGGATGATACCCCACTGGCTGAGA
>KE372844.1:124103-136845 GCA_000418225.1 Zizania latifolia | reverse complement strand
GAATGGTATGCTCTATGGTGTTTGTCCATTGGTGAATGGCTTGTATATTCTGAATCTTGAGGATACACACGTTTATAACATTAGTACCAAGAAACTTCAACTAAATGATTTGAATCCTACATATGTCTGGCATTGTCGTTTGGGTCATATAAATGAGAAGCGCATCCAAAAGCTTTATTGGGATGGACTTTTGAAGTCTTTTGATTTTAAATCATTTGACACATGTGAGTCTTGTTTACTTAGCAAAATGACTAAGACCCCTTTTACTGATCAAAGTGAGAGGGCAAATGAGCTATTGGCCATTGTACATACTGATGTATGTGGACCAATGAGTTCTACAGCTAGAGGTGGTTTTCAATACTTCATAACTTTTACTGACGACTTTAGTAGATTTGGTTACATCTACTTAATGAGGCATAAGTCGGAATCCTTTGAAAAGTTCAAAGAGTTCCAGAATGAAGTACAAAATCATATTGGCAAGACAATCAAATTTCTACGATCGGATCGTGGAGGTGAATATTTGAGCCATGAGTTTAATGATCATCTGAAACAGTGTGGAATTGTTCCACAGCTGACTCCGCTTGGCACGCCTCAGTGGAATGGGGTGTCCGAGCGAAGGAACTGAACCTTGTTGGACATGGTCCGGTCGATGATGAGTTAGGTTGATCTTCTATTGTCTTTTTGGGGACTTGCTTTAGAAACTGCTGCTTTCACGTTAAATAGAGTTCCATCTAAATCTGTAGAGATGACACCATATAAGATATGGACTGGGAAGCGTCCCGGATTGTCTTTTATAAAGATTTGGGGTTGTGAGGCTTATGTAAACGTTTGACGTCTGATAAGTTCACACCCAAATCTGATAAATGCTTCTTTGTGGGATATCCTAGGAAAACCAAAGGATATTACTTTTATAACCGGGAAGAAGGCAAAGTGTTTGTTGTCCGAAATGGTGTCTTTCTAGAGAAAGAGTTTCCCTCAAAAGGGGTTAGTGGGAGCACGGTGTATCTCGAAGAAGTTCGAGAGCCACCAGAAATTGTTTCATCTCCTACTGAACCGCAACTCGATACGCAAAGTGTTGCAGAACCTATTGTCGAGACACCAGCCCCACGTCGATCGGAGAGGTTGAATCGTGCGCCCGAGCGGTTTGCGTTTCTGACTACTGGGCAGCGCGACATATTGTTGGACAATGATGAACTTAAGACCTATTCGGAAGCAGTGATGGGACCAGACTCTGAGAAATGGCTTGGAGTCATAAGATCCGAGTTGGAATCCATGCGAGAGAACCAAGTTTGGAACTTGGTCGATCCACCAGATGGTGTAAAAATCATTGAGTGTAAATGGATTTTTAAGAAAAAGATAGACGTTGATGGAAATGTTCACATCTATAAGGCACGATTGGTGGCGAAAGGTTTCAGGCAGATTCAAGGTGTTGATTATGATGAAATGTTTTCACCCGTCGCTATGCTAAAGTCTATCCGGATCATCCTAGCGATTGCCGCCTTTGATGACTATGAGATATGGCAAATGGATGTCAAGACGGCTTTCCTTAATGGAAAGCTAAGTGAGGATATGTACATGACACAGCCTGAAGGTCTTGATGATCTAGGAAATGCTGGGAAAGTTTATAAGCTGCATCGGTCCATTTATGGGCTGAAGCAAGTTTCTCGGAGTTGGAATCTTCGTTTTGATGAGGTAGTCAAAGGGTTTGGCTTCATCAAGAACGAAGAAGAGCCTTGTGTTTACAAAAAGGCTAGTGGGAGCTTACTTGTATTTCTGGCCTTATATGTAGATGACATATTATTGATCAGAAATGATATTCCTATGTTAGATGCTGTTAAGTCTTCGTTGAGAAAAAGTTTCTTAATGAAAGGTCTTGGAGAGGCAGCATACATCTTGGGCATAAAGATCTATAGAGATAGATCGAGAAGGTTAATTGGATTAAGCCAAAGCATATACATTGACAAGGTATTGAAACTGTTCAATATGCAGAATTCCAAGAAAGGTTTCCTGCCGATGTCACATGGTATTTCTCTCAGCAAGAATCAGTGTCCTTCGACACCTGATGAGCTGGAGAAGATGAGTGTGATCCCGTGTGCCTCCGCAATCGGATCCATCATGTATGCCATGCTGTGTACACGTCCAGATGTTTCTTATGCTCTAAGTGTTACGAGCAGATACCAGTTAAACTCGGGTGAAAGTCACTGGGTGGTTGTAAAGAGTATCCTTAAGTACTTGAAAAGAACTGAGGATATGTTCCTGATGTATGGAGGTGAGGAGGAGCTCATTGTAAGCGGTTACACCGATGCTGGCTTCCAAACCGACAAAGACGATTCACGGTCGTAGTCAGGATTTGTGTTCTGCCTCAATGGAGGCGCAGTGAGTTGGAAAAGTTCTAAGCAAGAAACGGTTACGGATTCTACCACAGAGGCCGAGTATATCGCAGCTTCGGAAGCTGCAAAGGAGGCAGTTTGGATCAGAAAGTTTGTTTCTGAGTTATGTGTCGTCCCTAGTGCGTCCAGTCCAGTGGCTTTCTATTGTGATAATAGTGGTGCCATTGCGCAAGCCAAGGAGCTTAGGTCGTACCAGAAGTCCAAGCACATACTGCGGCGCTATCATCTGATCCGTGAGAGAATAGACAGAGGTGATGTAAATATATGCAAGGTGCACACGGATTTTTGAACATAGCCGATCCGTTGACGAAGTCTCCCTCACAGCCTAAGCATGAGGCGCACTTGAGCTCAATGGGTATTAGATACTTACGTGAGTGAGTCTAGTGTATGTGAGAGAAAGTGTCATGTCTATGCTGATGTACATTTGGATAATTTGTTATCTTGTTCCTTAAATAAATGTCTTTTACATTGATCAACAAGTTGATGACTTGTTTATGAGACTCTTTGTGTTCTGATGTTGTTCAAAACGATCACTAATCTCATATTGTCATGTGGGACAGTGATGATTTATAGATTAGCACATCCGTCTGATTGATGATCATGTTTCACAGATCATAGACATAGAGATATCAAATCAGTGATGTGGACTCGTGTTAGTGAACATGGAGTTAGATATACCCACCTTGAGATACTGCTGGGATTGTTATTGTAATGTGCCATCAGTTGTCATCTTAAATGGTGTACCTGCAGAATCCTTAGACCTGAGATCGTCATTGATTATTCCAGAATGTGTAGTAGCACACTTAGGGGCTTCCAAACGCTATTTCGTAACAGGGTAGTTATAAAGGTTGCTTTCGGGTGTGTCATAAAACATGTCGTGAGATATGAGCGGTCAAGATGGAATTTACCCCTCCTAATAACGGGAGAGACGTCTCTGGGCCCCTCGAGGTAGTTGGATTGGAAAAGTGCATGGCCATGCCACTATAACTAAAGAGTTAGTCATGATTAAATCCACTACTTGATCGAGTGAAATGTCAAGCTATCCAACAAGGGTGGCACGTATCTCACCTTGAGCTTGACTGATGTCGTGTGATAAAGGGATTGATGTGTGTATATCAAGGTTCAGAAAGTATGATTTTGACTTTGTACGCTTTCGGGGGTCAATATGTGCTGCTAGGTGCCGCTGTTGATCAGCTATCTGGAAAGGAGTTTTCGGATAGTGACCGTTTGCGTATGAACCTATCGGGTCGCACGCTTAAGGGGATGGAATTCGAATCTTGCAAAGAATTGGTTCTTGTGTAAGTGGGAGATTGATGGAATTGTGCCCAAGAAAATTCTGGGGGAACCGGAAGTTCCAGTTGTAGCCGGAAGTTCTGGTAGGACCAGAAGTTCCGGGTCAGTCCCGGTGTTCGATTTTCTGGACGAACCGGAAGTTCCGGGTTGAGAATTAATTCGATACAGAAGGTCTATTTCAGAAGTTTTGGATGGGATCCGGAAGTTTCGGACCGCACGAATTGATTAGATCTGTTGGGTTTTAATACAGATTAAAGGCCCACGTTGGTGCACTATATAAAGAGGGATGTGGCTAGCACGTGTAGGCTGCTGTTCATTGTTACTCCACCCTAACCCTAGCCGCCACCCTCTCTCCTCAATCACAAGGGTTATGGTTGATCTCTCTGGATCTCGTGAGCGGTGCTAGCACGCTAGCACGAGGTGATCCCGTCCATGTACGTGTGGATACCGTAGAGGCACCGTTGCTGCATCGGTGCTCATCTTCTTCCTGCGGAGTTTGCCGGATCGTCGGATCGCGTCGTCTTCATTGCCGGATCGCCGACGAACAAACGAAGCCGGGAGAAGAGTTGCTCGAGACCGCACCACTCTAACTCTACTTCCGCTGCCCGAGCGCGTCTCGTGGTTCAAGGTAACGATCCATGATCCTATTACACGCATGGTTCCTAGGCTAACGGGATAAATTTTTGAAATTAAGCGCTAGTGTAGTCTCCTCATAACCCAACAGAGTAGCCATCCTCCCTTGGATCGGTCTTTTGGGATATGAGAGGGCTCTTCGCTTGTAAGCTGTGTCGAATGCGCATGAACGTCCGAACGTGGGTCGAGGTGTGGGAGCTAAGGCTTGGGACACTAACAATTGGTGTTAGTATCCTAGGTCATTGGGTATTGCCAGCAACTTTAGTCACACTCCGCTCACGGAAGAGAGCTACGAGCAGCTTATTAGAGAGAGTAGCCATCCTCCATTGGACCGATCTTTTAGGATGTGAGAGGACTCTCCGCTTGTAAGCTGCGTCGGATGTGAATGAACGTTCGGACGTGGACCGAGACGTGAGAGCTAAGGCCTAGGACGCTAACAATTGGTATCAGAGCTAGCAGCCGCCATGCCTACCTAGGAGGCTTCCTAGGAGGATGAGGTGTTAGGATCCTAGGCCATTAGGCGTTGTCAGCAACTTTAGTCCTACCTCACCCACGAAAAAAGGCTACGAGCAGCTTATAAGGGAGGTTAGTTATTCTTCATTGGACCGATCTTTTGGGATGTGAGAGGACTCTTCGCTTGTAAGCTACGTCGGATGCGCATAAACGTCCAGACGTGGGCCGAGGCGTGGAAACTCAGGCCTAGGACGCTAACTGCAAAGTTCTTGTAATATGATATCTAAATACGTCTATAAATATGTGCAATCCTCGTACATGTAATCCCACACTTTTATTAGTGGATTTTACCTCTCACGATTTTTTTCTCGTAAAGATTTTCTATATAAATTAATGCATCATGTTGATTTTATACTTGTGCTTTAATCCCTAGGACCACTACTATATATTCAGTAGTTTTAATCTTTGTGGACAAACACCATAATCAACAAAGCTAGCTACCTTGCAGAACTTTGTGGCCAAGGCAGCTCCGGTTTGTCATGAAAGGAGTGCACTTGAAAGAAAATCAGATGCAAGGACAAAAATCTTTATCAGTGGCGCTAGACGTTAGCACTGCTACTCACCATTGCTTTACTGACAGATTCAAGTCGTGCCTGAAAATATTCCGATTCTCTGTAAAATTTCAGTGGCTCTAAACATGTTCACATTTCCATATGACTAAACATTGCACGGCGAGCTTAATAATTCAATTTCAGACTCTATTTTGGTTTGGCTTCTAAAATAAAATGTTTTGACAGTGACTAATACTGGTACAACCTTCCAAGATAATTTATTACATAATATTTTTATTTAAAATATATCAATATGATTTGATATAACATATTTGAATATGTTGATATATTTTGTGGCTTCAATGAAATATAATACGTAGTTTAGTTTAAGTATCATATAACACATGTCTCAAATAAAATTTAAAATATAATTTTGACCTTTATGAATAGTATTGATCGGAATGAGCTCAATATTAGTTGTTACGAGACCGACATTGATCGGTATTGAAACCGAAACGATATATCACTTAATATGTATTAATATGTATTGCTTTGGAGTATATGTCAACTATTTTGGCTAGCATTAGAATGAAATCGATAAACTTGTTACATGCTGCGGTATGACTTCATATGCATGCATCTAGTATTTTATCTCATTTTGTCAACTATATAGCAGGATTTGTAATTTTCTGAAGTGAGTGGTGTACCTTCCTCCGTTAGCTTACGGCGTGAGTGTGGCTGACAAATTCGTGCAGCACGAGGGCATCGTTATTGCTCAGCTTGTAACCCACTGTGTTACGAATTAAAGCACACTTATCAAATCTAACATATGTCAAGGTGTACCAACAAACTGTATTAATAGATATTTTTAGATATCATATTGGAGTAGGCTATTGTAGACTTATTATATTAGGATTTAATTTATTTGAGTCATAATACAACACACTACATTAAGATAAATTAATTCGCTTGGATGAATTAACCATTCCCCCCTCAAAACAAAAGCAACTCGTCAAGCGGTACAGAACTCAGTTTCCTGAGAGGTCCATGATATGGGCTGAAAATGCAAAGAGGCCGAAAAAATCATGCATGTAACTGGGAGCTTGAGATGCTTCGCTTAAGGGTTAGTCTGGTTCGTGGCTATAATTTATCATACTTTAACTTAAGAGACTATCACACTTGTAGTTTAGCAAACTCTACGGTAAAAATAGTTTGTTTAGTTGGTAAGTAAGGTGTGGTAAAATCTTTGTGGTTATTGTTTAGTTCGTTACCACAAATTTATAAAAAAAATTATAACAAGTGTTTAGATTACTCCACGTTTATAAATAAATACACTTGGCACAGCAAAAGATTTTCATCATCATCACTAACACCACAGCAAAACCAGCAAAATTTTGCATCCTAATTCCTAAGACACCTTCTAGTGCTTCTGCTTGCCCTTCCTCTATAGCGGCAGATCAAAAAACTAAATGAGAAAAAAAATGAAGATCTTAAGCCTATATACAAGAATGCTAATTAACCACCCTAGGACCTAATCGAGGTTAATTTGGTTAAGTCACATGATGAATGCTAGATTAAGGATCTAATCGAAGGACCCCTTCTTGGTCAAGAGCCGCTTCAAGAACTCGTAGGTGGTGAATGGCCGCTGAGAGCGAATGGACCTCCACCTCGGCTCGAGCCTCGAGCCCGCAATAGCATGCTGCCCACCTACCTTCCTTGAGCAAGCCACGCACCGTGCTCTTGAGTGGAGGTCAGAGTTTGGTGGATTATATCGTGTCTTGAGTAGGGGTCAGAGCTTGGGCGGCGGTGGAGGGGGCGGCAGCGCAGGGGCGAAGGGAGCCACGGCGCGGAGGGTGGAGGGCGGAGGGGGCGGAGCTGCCGAGGTTGGAGGGGGCGGAGAGCGGCGGTGTCGAGGACGGAGGGGACGGGGACGTCGGTGCTGGGGGCGGAGGGGGCAGGGGCGGTGGCAGCGGTGCTTGCGGCTGGAGCCAGCTTCTTTCTCCAGCTGATGAACGCGCGCCACGGGCGTTGTGGCGTGGAAAAACAACGCCACACATTTGCAGCTAAAAACTGTGGCGAGAGAGGCCTCACTGATAGGTGGTCCCATCCATGGAGTAGAAAGAACAAACCCAGAAGCCACACAAATGATGACATGACCACCTTCGTTCATCCAGGTTGGCCCTCCGTCATCATCGCCTCGTCGGAGGCCGCCGTCGCCGGACACGACGCAGCCGCAGGATGGCCCGGATAAACTGAGCTGGACTAGTAATTTACAGGCCCATGAACAGCAAGAGTTTTCTCCTTTTTTTCTCTCTTCGGAGAGGAGTTGGGCTGCTTAGCCATTAAATGGGCCTCCAGGGGCTATTTGCGAAATTGTGTAGCACGGCCCACAGCCGTCCGTTGGATCTGTGTGAGAGACCTTTAGCCGTTGGATCGAGATTAGCCCATGAAGCCGCAGGAGAGAAGGGTCCGGATTAGAAAGTGACAAAATTCAGAGTTGATCAGGGTCTGCAACCATCTGTGCTGCTGATTAATATTTTCCCTTATACTGTATGTTACGGTTGTTGCCTGCCATACGACTTACGACCAGCCCTAACTTTTGGAGACCAGAACATAAAAATATAGATTTCATTAACATGAACGAGCATAATTAAAGACCACTACCTAAAAAAACATCAGTGACGGTCATAAAAATCATTAGTAACGGTTATCGTACCCGTTACTCTTATAACGTCACCAATGATCCATCATTAGTGACGGAGATAGATATACGTTCGTCACTAAAAATTCACAGGTGGACCACTAGTAACGGATATAGATGTTTACGCGTCATTAAAGATCAAATTTTTTATTTCATATCTATTCTATATAGCTTCGTTTAGTTTTTTCAGTTTAAATAGGTGACGATTAGATTCGAGGTGGTAGTGGAAGGGTTCTTCTCGTCGTGTTTGTCGTCATCTCGAGGTGCTTTTCGTGTGGTCGTCGTTGGTGAGGCCACTACACCGAGCCACAATAGAGGAGGAGAGACGATGATGAAGAAGAAGGAGGAGATGAGGCAATAATAACGGAGGAGAGTAGACAGTAGGATTTGGTAAAGCAACAGCAACAACTATGTATCATTTATCGAAGTAGCTCAACACCAAGAAGCTCATGGCCGGGTAGAGCACGAGGTGACGTCGGTCGCCATCGGGTAGCTCTTGGGGTGATACCGACCACCGTCGATAGAGCTCGAGATGACAACGGTAGAGATCAAGTAGAGAGAACAAGGGAGGAAAGTGTAGAATGATCGAGAGTAGAGACTAGGGAGGGGAGACAGAAATTTATAATAGTGGTGTGTGTTTTCGGGCTAATGTTCTTTTGTCCACCTAAATTTTTAAAAAATTTCATATGCGTCGATCTTTAGTGACGGGTCTACAGGACACCCGTCACTAAAGGTAGGTCTTTAGCGATGGGCCTCACACCTGTCACTAAAGATAGACCTTTAGTGATGAGCATCATTGAAACCCATCACTAAGGGCCTGTTTGGTATAGCTCTAATTCCAAGATTCATGCTGAAGCTGAGGGTTTGTATAATATAATAAAATAGTTTAAACTTTTATTTTTAATATAAAATAAAAATTAAATTACTCAACTAAATACCCTTAATCTATCTATAGCTCCAGCTTCAGGATTTTTTGGAGCTAGGCTAGACCAGCTCTAAAAAAATCCTGAGGCTGGAGCTGTCCTAAATAGGACCTAAATACCGATTTAAAATTTAGTAGTTTATGATCCCTCATTAGTAACGGACATATATTAGTGACGTATGTATTTTATCCGTCATTAAAACTATGTCACTGAAAATCATTTATGTGATAGTGAACATTGATAATTATTTACCGATCAGATATTATCGAATGTACATGCTAACGAATGAGTCAATTAGCCTACCTAGCCTGCAAATTGCCACGTAACAACGTATTACACAACATCTGAAATTTGTCATGCTATGATTCATGATCACGTTCAATAAGGACCCTACGTTTGGAGGCTCAGGGTGCCCGTCTCGCTCGTCCCCTCTCAGGCCATTTTAATACTGCTTCGATTAAGATGATGAGCAGCGATCATCACTATAGGCCGGTTACTATAGTGACTAATTAATGATCTAGTTAACGTCGTTATCGGTTTAACTACCGGAAATGGTGGGACGGCGAGAAGGTATCATTGAGGCATACTTTTTCGGATGAGAAAGTGGAAAAGAGACATAAGAGATCCAATCGATACAAGGCAAAGGCAGAGTCAGTCAGGCAGGCTTCCAACAAAGTGTCCACTTGAGGATTGCTATTTCTCCTATTTTCTTTGTTCAGTTCTTATTCCTTCACCCAGATAGCCATCTGAGAGGAACAAATCCTAAAGAGAGCCAACCGGGGACACGTTTCAACTTTCAGCTAGCTCCATGCCTAATGATGCTCGTGTTGGTTGATTAATTTGGCTAGGAGATAAGTTATATATGATTAGAACTCTATCACCTAATTCTAATCTTATAAGATTGTATGAGTTATGTTCAGTCACCTATACTAATAGGATTCCTAATATAATTAATTATCGAATCCCACTAGCACCTGTATATAGGAATCAATAGTTGAGGGGAGACGTCTAATCCTTGATATGAAACTAAAGTTCTATAATTATATCTGATCTACGCAGTAACACGTAGTGCAATCCAATCTACTAAATTCGTTGGTCTCTCTACGCTGCAACCACACCAACAAATCAACATAATTATTTAATGGCTTCACAAAACAAAACAGTCAGTGTTTAGTCTTATTCCATAAATCTTATGTGTGATCATCTTATGTATTGAATTTACCAAACAGCTCGTTTGTGTGTCACCTGCTACTCACTAACTCTCCTGTACAGTTTGTGTGTGACAGAAGCAAAGCTAGCAAGCACACCACACACAGAGAGAGGGTACTGCTAGTGTTCTTTTCTAGTGTTTTGTTTACGACCATGGAAGGAAAGACGCCTTTGTTTTTCTCTGCAGTTTCTCTAGCTTTTCTTTTTGTCTGTCGAGGGATGCATGCTAGCTTGAGAGCTGGACAGTGCAAAAATGTCGGGGTTATCTGACGTGAGGTCTTATTCGATCGGTTCCATGCCAGCTTTACTTTCTTTTGCCATCATTTGTTAGAGAAAACTGTACCATTGGTTACTCCTGTCGATCGTTTTCGTCGCATAACATTACTTTTCTTCAGGTTTTACTGACATGGGTATGTTTTTGTTTAGCTTTTCCGACCGATTGCTAGATTAGAAAATTGAAAACTGAAACAAACAAAAACAAGATGAAACCACCTTTTTTAACCACATAAGTTTTTTTGCTAATACGAAATAAAAGTTGTTTATCTACTATATTTCATAACTCTATGGTTTGTGATGTCTAATCCCTTCACCAGCCCGCACGAGTTTATTATATTCACAGTTAATCATGGTATGAAATTATTGTTTCCTGTTATTAAGCTTCATGAAATTACTCTATCTTCGTGAAATTACTCTATTGTAGATCCACAACTATTTTAATTTTCAACCAAATAACTTCGTATTTTTTCACATCTTATGATTTGACTTTTTTCATAACTCACAGTAGTTTTTTTTCCTAGAATCTACGGCTCAACCATATAAATTGGAATTCATGTCGTTTTCATATGAAATGGAATTCATGTCGTTTTCAGTGCTGCCTTCTGTTCTCTTCTCTGCTCTTCTTTTTGCAGAGCCACTAGCTGCACTGCACCCCCGACTTGTGTTCATTTGAAAGAGCAGCTAGAATTGAAGCGACGTGAATGGATGCATGGTTGAATTCAGATCGATGGATGGAGCAAGTGCAGGTATAATTCAGAGCAGGAAAAGGGTGACGAATCAGGGAACAGAATCTAGCTGTGCGCATCACTTTCAGTCGGTTCTAACTCCACGCTGTCCCCGGCCGGCCGATCCAAGCGTCGAGCCCAAGGAAGAAGAA
This sequence comes from Zizania latifolia, assembly GCA_000418225.1. Taxonomy (NCBI): domain Eukaryota; kingdom Viridiplantae; phylum Streptophyta; class Magnoliopsida; order Poales; family Poaceae; genus Zizania; species Zizania latifolia. Next base: position 125,539 of record KE372844.1, on the reverse strand, counting down.
ATGCCATCTGCTTGAATTAATCTTTTTGTGATCTGACCTGACAAGTACAAGGGCTTAACTGTCATCATGCACGCATGCCAATCAACGGCCCTGTGCAGTTCTGGCTCGGTTTGGATGAATCTCGTCAAAAAAATCTGGAAAATTTCACCCGGTTTCTTGTACTCACACATGCACGGTTTAATTTGGAGCAATCTGATTATATGATTAGAAATTTATATAACCAAAGTATGCTTTCACTTATAATTATATAATTTTAATACATGTTATTTTATTATACTTTGTACTACGAAGTTTCGTGTCTGGTCCTAAATTACTATATTACGGAACGGAAAGAGTATCAAATATTAATATGACCAATAGACGAAGAGACGTCGGAACAAAATTCACGAATCTAATCATTAATTCATTTTTGCTATTCACTAAAAGTAAATACTTTTATATATTGGTATTTATACTTTGATGTTCATTTCTTTTGTTATCTGATTAAGTATGTATTTAAGTTAATTAGAATATCAATTATTATGATTATGATAAGATTTGTTTTGCTGCTTTTACAGTACTTTGGTTATTTACAAGCAAGGAAGTGAGGGAGAACGTTATTAGCTGCTTTTAGACATAGAAAAATAGCAAAGGAGAGGGCAACTTGAATCAAAGACATTTGATGTGTGTTGTCATCATCATGTGCCCGATGGAACAAGAATCAAATCCAACCCGATCGAGATAATATATGTGTCTGTAAGTTAGTTAATTACCTGATCACCTCCTTTACAATTTACAAGTTTTTCTCTCCACTTTAAGTCGCGTGTACAATCCGATGGGCAGAATGTGTAAAAGCACGGAAGATTAGCGATCGCCATCACAATAAACTGAAGATACAGGCTCACGTCATGTTCACCCAAATGCAACGTTATCCGATAGAGTATTGTTGCAATACATTCCACTCATAATATTACATTATTCGTATAATCGATCATAACCGTTGATTTCAAATGTAAATTAATAGTACTTTTTAATTGATTATATTTTACATATAATCGGTATTAATTTTTTTTTGCATATATATCTTTAAATTATAATTTTATACCTCCGCGTCACAAATTTATTGGATAATTTTATCCTTTCAAGATTCACCATTAACTAAGATAATAATAGAAATTGTTTTTAACATTTATTATGCTGCCAACAGAATGTACATAAAACAACTCTATTTGGTAATAACATGAAGTACGAAGATCTATGCTTCGTCGACTGTTGTTAACTGAAGAAGTTCAGGACATCAGACATGGGAGAGAGAAATTCAGGTGCAGCAAATCCAAGGCGCCACATGCACACAGCAGGCGTCATGAGATTCCAAGTTGAAGTTAGTGGTCTGATTAGACGCAGACGATGGAGCTAGATTACTGTAATTCCCTGGCCGACGATGATCACCGGGGCGC
>KE372844.1:88366-103248 GCA_000418225.1 Zizania latifolia | reverse complement strand
TTGAGACTTGCTGGAAAGAAATTTATGTCATATCATAACTGTTTCAAAGAATTATGCATTCAATGTCAAATGTCTGTATGGCTTAATGTAAGCTGAGTGGTGCCTTTAGTTTTTTTGGCAATTTCATTTTAATTGAAATTGGAAACTCCAGTTTTTTGGGAACACTGTCTGCAGTGCATGTGTTCTTTTACTGCAACCTGCTTAGATGCCAAGACCATAATCTGCTGCATAATTCTAAAGCCACTGCTTGCCCTTATTGTCTCTTTTCTGCCGTATACGTATGTATCTATCTATTCCCTGCAGCTGGAATGCTTTTTGCACACGAGTAATTGCCAAATATAACATATATTGTGTTCTTTCAGATTTTTACAGTTCACATAGCTGTTATGCCTGTGTTCCTTTTATCGAATTAAAATATCAAGCTCACATGATTTATTATACCTGGTTCTCTATGCAATTGTTGCAGGTTCTCTTCTCAGACATAAATGCTTATGAGGTAAATGAATTGGCTCCTCTCGACCTGAACATATTTTTGTGGCCTTGTCCTGAATAAGGCGCCTTTTTGGTTTCTCTCCAGTTGTCTGACTGATTGCATTGCATATAATCGTAGGTGGACCTGGGTACTAATGAGAAGCACTGCTTCTGCCGCGAGTCAGATCTGTTAGCCGTTGTTGAATGAGTTCCGCACTGAAATTTCAGTGTCCAATCCACAGGCGAGAACTCTTCCCAAATTTGTTGCCTGCCATTTGATGGCGACATGTTGAATAGTTTGATGTCTCCTAGAGTCCTAGTCAGCAGTGAATTTTGGCTTCTACAAATTGGGGGACAACGATTATCCATTCATGCCAAAACAATCGTATTTACAGTTACACTACAGTTCCTTAAAAAATATAAATATGTGCTGGAGATAAACGAAGCCTAAAGAAGAAAATGTAGTGAAAAAATGAAGTCTAGAACTTTGCCTTGTTTCTTAGATCATAGGGCATGTTTGTTATAGCTCTAGTTTTGAGATCCATATTAGTTTGTACGACAAACTAAAGTGATTTAAACATTTGTTTTTAGTCTAAAATAAAAATCAAGTTATTTAACTAAATACCCTCAATCTATTCATAACTTTAGATACAACTTTTCTTGAAGCTAGATTTGACTAGTTTTAAAGAAATATTGGATTTGATGCGGTGCCAAACGGGCTTAGAGCTGGGTAGTGGGCTGTTGTTGATTGTTGATCACTATTCTTGTGGATTTTTTTCAAATAATATTTTTTTGAAATAACATTTGTGGGTGTGCGTTATCAATAATTGTAAAACTAGACCCGTGTTGACATTTAAAGTGCTCTCTGTTGACCAATCCAGTTGGTTGACAGGACCCTTGTCGACCATTACCATCAATGGTCGGCAAGACCCTTGTCGACTATTGGAAGGTCGACAGTATCCTTGTCGATCCAAATTTGGTTGACAGATTTTTTTGGAAAAAATAATCATCCATAATAAATTTTTATTAAACAGTACAAACATGATGAGTTCGAAATGTTCTATGGAAAGTATAATACAACATTGTCTGAGTTTGAACATTATAAATTTGTAGATAAGCTTATTACTGCAGACACTCGCCCTAACGGCATTTTTTTGTCTTATTCATTGTCTTGTGTTTTCTCTCACTCGTTGTCTTTCTTCTCTTATTTCTTCTATTCGATGTCTTGTTTCCTCTCCTACTCGTTGTCTTTTTTCTCTTATTCCTGCCCATATTGCTGTAGTAATGGCTTCTTTCTTCCTTGTTTTGTACTTCAATTCAATTTATGCCTCTGTTACCCATCTGTCATTGTATATCGGCGCTGTTGTGTTCACCCAACGACAGAATGCACATCTCACATTCTCCTACAATGGCTGTTATGTCGTAAAGAACTGAGATGTTTGAAAAATATTATGTATTGGTACTCAGCGTTACACACTGTAAATCCTTTCGTAGTTCTCACTTTCCACAAAAGCAAATGTAATTGGCAGCACTTGGTTGTTCCCGTCAACACTGATAGCGGTCGATATCTATCCTCTATGCTTCATAGTAAAAAATGTGTCATCCATACAAAGGATTGGACGATAGTATTGAAATGCCCCAATGCTTGCACCAAATACGATGAAGACTCGATGTAGAATCTCGATACCCTATGGGTAATTTGCTTCCTTCTCTTCGAAGGTGTAGTACGTGTCAGGATTTTAGCTCTGTATACCTCTAGTAGAAATGACAAGTTGTGATACGAGTATTCATACTTGCTGAATCTCATCCTAAGTGCTTTCTGTTTTACCTTCCATGCCTTCGCATAGCTAATGGTGTATTGAAATCTTCTCTAGATTGCAAGTATTATCGCTCGGAGCTCATCACTAAAATTCTCAACAATATCTAAATACATTACCCCAACGACATAGGTGGAAGACATTTCTATGCTTACTCATGGTTTTGTTGAACACGTAGGTATGCTCCACAACTATAGAGCATACCCAGTGATTTGCCCACTTCGGTTTATGTGCATGGACCCTCTATGGACAGGCAGGACAGCTGTCTATCTCGCACACAACGATATACGTGGTGCAGTTAGACTTCTTGACTTGGAATATCCTCCGAACTAATAGTACCCATATTTTTATGGCATCTTGCACTGCTTCTTTTAAGGAATAAATTGCATCCTACTGAACCTCATTTTCCCCATACTCCCACCTAGCGTCATAACCCTCGTTGATAACAAGAGAGTTAAATTCTTGCTCTCGCCATTTAGTAGGCGGTACAATTTGTTCCTCGTCTTGATCAATGTTACATTCATCTTCATCTGAGTCATCAGTAGGCATTACAGTATGTTCCTTGTCTCGATCAATGTTTTACATTCATCTTCTCAATCATCTTCATTGAATCGACAGGTTTGATTCAAATTTAAAATTGAAAATATGAAAAATTCTAAAAAAAAAGTTCCTAAAAATAGTAAGTGAATTAAGATTATTTATGATGAAATTAGTTTTTAAAATATTGAAATATCACAAAGTTATAAACCGAGCATGATGAACAAAAATAGAAAATATAAAAATAATTACTTTAGCCTAGTCGGCCTATTAGCCCATGAATTTTCTATTTTCTATTTTATTGTTTACAACATAAATATAATTGAATGATTCAACACAAAATACATGTATGAATTTTATCTAATATAATATATATTATCACATGCATTATGTATTATCACATGCGTTATGTATTATGACATGCGTTATGTATTATGACATGCGTTATGTATTATTGCATGTGTTATGTATTATCTAATAAAAACTTTGCTTATTTAAAAATGTTTGAATTGCCAATTAGCTCTGTTGTATGGTAATTTGTGTGTGAAGTTATGAACCGATGAGTTTTGGTATCGATTTGTAAAGTTGTGAACTTATGAATTTGTTGTATTGTAAATTTCTAATTTATTTCGGAAAACAACAAACATTATACCAAAATTTTAACAAAATATATCAAGAATTTGTCTAACATTACAACAATTTTCTGTAGTTTTGCAGATAAGTTGAAAATGCTCGAATTGCAATTAAACATGTTTTGTAAGTTTCTAATTTATCTTGAAAAATAATTTTTTAACAGTTTTACAATTTTTAATTTTTGCTGAAAAATTGCCTGGCCGGTTACCGAGCTGATACCGTGGTTACCGAGCACCAAACCGTGGTTATCGAGCTGGTACCGTTTCAGTGGTCACCGAGTCTCATACCGCGGTAACTAAGAACCAAACTACGGTAGCTGAGCATCAAACCGCAGCTACTGATCACCAAACCGTTTTGCGAACCTATTTGAATTCAAATTTTGAAATACAAATTTTGATCAAATTGGGCCGGTTACCGCTCAGTAACCACGGTTACCGCTTGTCTAGGCGGCTAGGCCCGAGCAGTAACCGGCCCAAGAGTGGGATTGTGAACCCTGGTGTAGAGATGGGTTCTTTTCGATTATATATAAAAACGTAATTGCTTGTGGTTAATCTGTACATACTGTACCTAGCTAGCTAGATCTCGCTCTGTAATTGCTTGATCAGTATTCAGTACTCTGCTCATGAAGAAAGTGCACGGATTGTGGTTAATCTGCATATACTGTACCTACGTTCCTGTAATGACGCCACTTGCTTGTACTCTCATTTGATTAACCATTTCGAAGTTCGAACTGGATCAACACATACGTACGGCCCTGCATGCCAGATCTCACTTTTTAGTTTTTACCTGTACTTTAGCTAATGTTGCTGAACAAGCTAGCAGGCAGGCAGGCTGTCTGGATGGGAAGGACAATTCTACGCAAGTCGATCTTTTTGCCTGCGTCAGTTGAGTTCTGCGGAATGCGGATTGCTACAGCCATGCAATTTGACCCGGCTGGTTTCAGTCCACATTAGTTTTACTGATGCTTCTCAAATCTCAATCCTAGGTCTTCTATTCTCTGATGCAATTTTAATTTCATCTGGACATGAACCCCGGATCAATTCAATCCAACACAGTCCAATCACTTTGATTCCGTTTTGAAGATATTGTGTGAACTCTGCCTGCTTAATTCAGTTCGGCTCTGCATGTATGCATGCAGATGAGCAAATTAAATCAAGAACATCCCCAATACGCAGGCCAGGAAATTAAATCATATCGATTCCATGAACATTACTAAACTGCTTCTCATCAACAATGATATAATTATGGAATTAGCTGCTGCTGCTGCGCATGCTAGCTAATTTAAATTTGATGGAGTCAACCATCAAATGGCCCGAAGCTTAAGATCGATGATAACGCATGCACGTGTTCTACTGGCTGGCTCCGTTGGCTGTTACGTGCTCTGATTCGTAAACACAAACCTCATACTACTACATTAGGCCTCCTAAAGATGGAAAAATCGATCATATACCTCTATTTAGATCAAAATTGATGATTTACTCTCTTAATCTATATGTTAGTGATATATGTAGGATAATTTCTTATCTTAAAGAAGGGTATATCATCCAATCTATCCAATCTCCCTAAGGATCGAAGGTCTCCACGTATGCATGGGCAACATGAATTGTCTTGTTGCTACTGCTCCACTTCTATAATTTCTCTAATTTCTTATATACGTCGTTGTGACATTCTCAACTCTTTTTCGTACGCTAACTATTTGCTTACTTCGACTGACGGAGATGATCAATACACCGGCTTTACATGGTAGCTGACTAGCTGTAGCAATATAATGTAAAACGTGCACAGGGTTTTTCAGTCGTTGCCCATGCATATAGATCTATCTATCTATGCATCAAGCGCGCGCGCGCCCACACACACACACACACATATATATATATATATTGTATACCTGTAGATGTCTTGTGCTCATGAATATATTGATGGCGCATGCCTGATCACTGGCTATCCAACACACAGTTAGCTTGCTATAGCATTACGTACACGCGCGCTGCAAGCGAAGGCGTCATGTATGCATGTTCAAGGAGTTGCTCATGATCATATATGCTTCATATACTGTAACATGGGATCAATTTTTACATCGAGGGAAAGGTGTGAAGAAGAAGAAGAAGAAGAAGAAGAAGAAGAAGAAGAAGAAGAAGAAGAAGAAGAAGAAGAAGAAGAAGAAGAAGAAGAAGAAGATTACAATTGCATCCCGTGATGCCGCTGTCGCTAGTGTACACTAAAAATTACACAGAATGATGACGTCGCATGCCTATCATTCTCTCCATCAGCTAGCCTTCCTCTCCAGAACCCAATTCAATCTGCAACGAGCTCAGGCAGCTGGCGAACCTCGCTGCAGGGACGCACGCCTAACACAAGCTGTGCATATACATCCACTACATCCTGACTAGTTCTGCCCATGCATCATCGTCGTCATCTCGCCATCAAAATGCGACAAGAAAGAGGCTACTGGCAATTTATGCAGCTGGAATTGCAGCACTACGATCCACTCTCACTTTGGTTACTGAATGGCAGCCGCTCTGCTCCCCTCTCGATGGTGTCTCTCCACAACCGATACCTTATACCGAGCTTGTCATACGACACCGGCCAGTTCCAGACGTTGGCACCATTGATCATTCGTTCTTGCTGCCCCAGCACCAGCCGTAGGTCCTCATTCAAGACCTGCACACGATCATACAAGATTAGTGTTGATACATGATAGTGTGAAACTAGGGCAACTACATATCATAGTCAGGTGCAGATCGATGAGATGAGGTTATATCATCTGCTGATTGTTTTCCGTCTGAATCCAACCTGATTATTTTGGTTATTTTAAGACCATGCTTTAATGGTCTTTGTTTTAGTGATGAAAAATTAGCAATCTCGGTGAGTTAAGTTAAATATTAGTAGATTGGCTTTGCTAGGATACATCTAGCTTGCATGCACATAGTTGACTAATATGCGAGCCAGGTTGCAATATTTGTGTCTGGAAAACGGTTCTGTTTGATCTTTGATGTGCATGTGGTTTAGAGGTAATCTTGGTCAACAACAGGGACTGGACTACGCTCAGAAAGAAGCTGAGGTTGGTCGAGATGCCAGATAACAAGTTTAGACTCAAGTATGCACACGGTGGATGGACATCTAGTCTAATGAGAGGAGATCAGTGAGTGTGAATTTGCTCTGAAATCTTGAGACTTGATTACCTTCTCAGCAAAATGTGACCACAAAAGGTGCATGAAAGGGATGTGCTTGAGCCAGGGAGCGAAGTCAAGGGACATCCGGTACAGCAGCCTGGTTTTATTCCTAGAGGAGGGCAAGCAGATGTGGAGTTGGTGGAGATGCGTCGCACATTGTTTGGTGCTCTTTCCTTCTAGTTTTCCAGGCTTTGAGATGCCAATGGTTGACAAGACCATGCATGGTGGTCGAAACTCCATGTCTATGGGGTAAGGATCCCAGTAACCTTGTAGCCCAGATGCAGGTGTCAAGAACTTCACCAAGCTGGCAAAAACAAACATAGCATAAGCATGAATGCATGATGATTTGTGATGACATAATATTTCACATGGTCAATTGTGAAAATATTTATTCACTGGCCAGTTTTCTTTGGTGAGTTGAAATGTATGCAAAGTACCTTGGAACACTCCAACCCTTGGCAAAGGTGGACGTATGAGTGAAAGGAGCATGAGCAAGATCTAATAGATTGTCAAGCAGAAGCCCATGCTCCACCGGTAGCTCCATCACTATCTGTTTATATGGTCAAGAAGAACTCCACCATTCAGTCCAGCTCAAAACTTGAAAAATACAGGATGCTTTCCACCACAGTGGAATTGATGCAGCAAGACATGGTTTCTTTACCTCTGCATGGATTGTAAATCCTGAAGGAGGCAGCAGAGATGGGATAGTCGACATCGGTGGGTTATCTCCAGGCCAGATCCAAACCATACCTTCTTGCTCGAAGCATGGCAACGACCGGATGCGAACGTCGAGCATCCGCGTCGACGGCATTTTCTCGCACTTTCCATCAGTCGAATACTCCCACCCTGAAAGTTATTTCCAGTAAAGTAAAGCCTTTTAAAACAAGGAATTGTGCTAACTGATGCTACAAAAAAACAGAATATGAAAGAAGCTGAAGCATGTCAAAACTAAAGTTCATAACTTTCTTTTCTTACCATGGTAGGGGCACTGGATTCTACCCTCATTAACTGAACCAAGATCAAGAGGGCAAGCTCTGTGAGCACATGTATTCCGAACACATCCAGGTCTCCCATCTTTCCCTCGGAAAATTACCCACTGCTCTTCAAAACAATCTATTGGTACCTGACAATGCAAATACCACATCAAAATAAACAAAAGTGTCTTTGACTGCTAGCTCTGACCTCGCAAATGCCTGAATGACTCATTACTTTACCATTGTATCATCTTTCAGGTCACTGGTGAAGGCAACTGGGTACCAGAAGTTTTTCAAGCTGGGATTGTATGGCTGCACTGGACCAGACACGTTCAAACTCCGACGTGGATGTTTCTTGTTTACAACACGGGTCGGTGATGACGTGCTTGGAGCAAGTGAATTGCACTCGGCTGTAGAAGCAGCACTAGAGCCTCCATCTTGCAACAGCCTGCCGTTGACCAGGGTCTCCATCTGTGCTAACTTGTCGAGCGCAGTTGATACTCTAGTTTCCGATAAATGAACCTGAATCGGACACGTAAAACATCAGAATCCAGATGATACTGAAGGGTTTTTTTTCATTTGGATCATGCGAGTACAATACCTGATTGTGAGCTTTTGCCAATTCTTGCTGTAACTCTGCAAGCTCTTTCCTCATGGTTCCAATCGACTTGAACTCCCTTGCCAAAGGATTGAGAACCTCAACCACCTGCATTTCAATGTTAACAGTTCATGGAATCTATGTTAATCCTCCACAACTTCAACCTCAAGCATTATTCAGTATCCAGGCCATTTTGAGCTTCATGAGTTTGTAAAATTCAGAAGAAGAAAAAAAACAAGCTGAGACCTTTTGTCTCTGAACTTGCTTCTTGGCCAGTGTTTCATACCTTGTTGTGAAGCACCATGATGGTGAGGAGGTCCTGGCGTGCCCTCCAATCGCAGTACTGGATGTCGAATCGGACCACCTCGAGAGCTTGATTCACATCCAAGAACTTGCCTTTTGCAATGGGAACCCTTGGCCCTGGGTCATCAACATGGAACAAGGCCACCCAGGCGTTGTTCTTGGCATACTCAGCTCCATCATCACCGAGCACAGCATACACCTTGATTCCACCATATCTACCAACACCCTGAATACATAGTTTCCCAGGGGAGGTCACCATCAATTCATCAAGCAACATGAGCTCTATTGCAGAGAAACTGTGTTACTGTAGGATTCCCTAGTAAGTTAGTAAAATCTATTCAAACATATAATATTGCAGCGCTGATGAAGCTGTGCACATTTGCAGAAATAGAGCTGAACTTTAGGCAGATTGCCAAAGAAAAAACAGGTTTGGAGACATGGGCTGGAAGATTTCGGCAACTAACCAAAATTCAGAAAATACTGAAAACCACAGGGTCGCAAAGAATCCAACCAGAAGCCAGAAGAACAGGAATGATCTCTCCGTTGAACAAAACAAACTCCCATTTTTCTATTCTTCGTCAAGAAATGGCCCATTCTAGCGGAAACTCCGACCAAGAAACACTCTCTCCTATCGCCAAAGAAACAAAAACAGATCCAAGAACAAAAAGAACTCACCTTTCTGGAGCAACACCTGAAGGAAGGCTTGATGAGCAAGTGCGGTGGCAAAGACAGTGATGCCACAGTGGTCATGGAGATTGGGCGCTGCGGCGATCAATCAGGGCGAGCAAAAAGGAAAAATAAATTTGTTGAAATACCCATATTTTTTGTCCAAGAAGGTGGCTTTTGTCTGATTTTTTCTCTCCCGGAAAGCTATCTGGAAATCTCTAATCCGGAACGCAATCTGGGCCACGGCACGTGGCGCGCCTCACGCCACGCGCTCCTTATCTCGCCGCCGCGACTCCCCCGCCCCTTATCTGCTCGCTCGCGATTCACCCGGACGTACACGTGGCACGCCGGAGCTGATCTGCGCCGCCGGTAATTTTTTTTCTTTTCAACCAGGTTCGGAAGCTTTTGAAATGAAATTTAGCAATCTCGGCTGAAATTTGGAAGATATCTGCTTTGAGTTGATTGGTTTTGAATTTTCTCATCGATTCATTTATCAAAATTTACCAAATGCAACACATTCGCGGGTCGGTCTAGGTAGATGTGCACGTTGACGCGTGGCGTGTATTAATTAAAGGAATGCAAAATGTTTTTCGTGGCCGATGTGGCCTCGTCGATGAGAGGCGGGAGATCCCCCAGGGCCCAGCCACGAGCCTTCCACGTGCTGCCACGAGTGATCCCTCGTGCTCTGATGTGGCGGCCTCGAGAACCAAGCGTTGAGCTACTTGTCCACGGCCGGTTGCATGATGCATGGCTGAGAAGCTGCCTGCCATGGAAATTATCAAATCAGTGCTTCCAATATGGTAGTATTGCATTGAGTAGATTTGAGAAGCATGTACTTTTTCCGCCTCAAAATATATAGTAAGTTTTAAACTTAGCATATATATTAAGAAGGTAAGCATAAAGACTATATTATCTTTTTCAAAGTAAGTGGGTGAATGTGAATCTTAGACTTTGAAAGTGATTCGGTGAAGTAATGAGTAATTAAGTCCAATAAACTTTAAGGTAAAAGCTAAATTTTACAAATACTATATCTCTATATTTGAGACAAATTTTACACTCTGAAACTTATTATATCCTAGGACGAACGAAGTAGTTTTCTTTTATGCATTATGGATACTTTTGGGATAACTTAAATTATAATCATGATTAAATTAGAAATAATTTTTTGCCAAACATGAAAATTATTTTAGCTTAGGGAATAATTACAATATGAGAATAAAGTAATAATCACAATTCTATAAAGACATGATTATTTGGACCATCGGTCTGATTTTATAGCAATATCCTTTGAAGTTGATATCAATTACCCACAAACTACTATTCGGTATAAAAATAATCGGTGTTCTATTTTCACTAAAGGCCATTCAAGTCTTTTTACCGTTAACACATGATAATCGGCATCAATAAACAGATTTATCAATCATTTTAAATTATCCAACCAGCAAATTATTCAAAAAACAAGTCTTTTCACTGTTAACACATGATAATCAGCCTCAATAATCGGATTCATGAATCATTTAAATTATTGAACCAGCAAATTATTCAAATTATTCAGAGAGAGATAGTCTCAAGGACATAAAATTCTACATTCAAACGCAATCGGAATGCTGGGTAAGCAATAGCTCAATTTTGTACTCTATGTGAATTAAGAGTTTGGAAGACTACGAAATAGAAGCTGATAGATTTTTTGTTGGGACATGCCCAAGTGGCAGCGAGCTTCAAGAAGACACTGAAAGTGACGAGATACTTATTGCCTTTTCGGTCATTTTTCTCCTCCACAAAGTCAATTATACTGCCCCCTCCGGTTACAATACATAACGCTTTAGCTAAATCCGTCAAATATTTAAAATGCTTGCCGTTTTTTTAGAACTATGTTTGCCGTTAATAACTCAATAAATTAGTTAATTGAGAAACATAAAAAAAGACACGGATAGATTTGTCTTCGACAGTACTCTTCTTTAGATATTATAAGTTGTGAACTCTTTCATAAGTCAAACTTTGACTTTGACCAGTTTTGTGAAAAATATAAAAATAGTTACAACATTAAATTAGTTTTATTAAATATATCATAAAATATGTTTCAATATGTTGTTTATTAGATATTGTAGATATTAATATTCTGTTGGTAAAGTTTTTGGTCACAAGCGTGGCCTGAGAGATCTGCTTAGCTCCAGTGCAGGTCCTAAATTTGTGGTTCGTGGCGTGCCAATCAGTTTGATCCTGCAACTGATAAGATAGACAAGAAATATTAGCAGTAACGCCTATCGGCTATCAAGCCAATGGTCTTAACGTACATCAAGACATTAAATAAAATGCAATAACGACACAGTAGAAATTATATGACATAACATATTATAAAGAACAGATCTACTGTGTAACCTATCAGGATAAAGTCATCGGCCTGAACCATCTGACCCGTAAAATCAACTAATATCGGAGCCGATATCGAGACATAAAGGAGGACGCGATAACGCTAGGCCGATATGGACTGCCCGATTCTGACGCTGATGCCGATGAAACACAGAAAGATAACCTATCGGCTTATACTCCGATAGAATCTAGCTGTAGTATACCTGATCGGTGTTCGTATTATTCTTCACTATGGCCGCAAGATTGGACCGAACCAAGACAGTCGCAAAGTTATAATAAATTATAATACTAAACGAATCAGAACATATTTCATCCAGATGGACGATACGTAATATGAATCAAATACATAAGCCAAGATATCGAACTCAACCGATGAAGCCTCAGATTAACACATTTGATCTAAACCACGTATCTGATACAGCATGATTGATACAAAAACTAAGATGTCGGACCTAACCGATGAAGCCTTAGATCTATTAATCAATACATGTTTGGCGGAACTTATCTCTCGCCGGAGATCGGAGCGATGCAGCCCCGCGAGAGAGCAAGAACTCGCCGGTGGCAAGTTTTGGCGATGTGCCGAGAGTTTGTTTTGTTGATTGATTTGATGATGCTAAATTGAACTAAATGTTACATATTTATAGTCCAGAGACTTATATCCTACGTAGATACAATTGTAACCGACTCTACCTTTATCTTCATAACAGAATTATTCGGCTCCATCTATATTTTATCCAGTCACACGTATGATTTACGATCGTGTCTTGACCAGACTCCTCGAATTCCTTCAACCGTGCCGAAACTATACTGGGCCCTCCATCAACTGCGCTGAAACTGCATTGGGCTTAGGCTTTACCAAATTTCACCGTTAACACATGCCCCCCAATTTCGGAGTGTAAGTGACGCTTCGAAATTACAACTTCGTCAGGCCAAATGTCAAATCACGGGCAAATCTGCAGAAAAACCTTTCGTATTCCAATACCTTTCAACCCATTCTCCGAAGCACTGTACCTCTTACAAGTATCGATCTGTCAATTCCTCCACCTCCATGACCCCACTTCTTTTCTTCTCCGGCCATGAAGAATTGTGATGAGTGTCGCCTGGCTCGATGCATCTACGTTTGCGTGGAAACGTCGGACCAGGCTTTATTCTACACAAATCTTAAGATGGCAAATCTTAGCGCTTCGTCGTCCCAACAAAATCTCTGCCTTCCGTTGAATCATGGGTCCCACCAAATCTGTGGAAATTTCTCAACCCAATTTTCGAGGCACAAGGCTTGTCCTATAAGAATGGCCCGGCGGCTCTTCATCTTCTTCTCCGCTTCCTGCTTCTCTTTGCATACGGAACTTCTCACCCTTAATCTTTCGCCGCTGCTGCGCAGTCACCACCAGTGATCTCACTTCCATCCTGGTAACCTCTCCGCCATCAGCTGCGTCAATCGCTTTCGCCGGAACCCTTAATGGTGACCACCTCCATAATCCCAGAGGTACATTGTACTATTTGGCCATTTCTCCTCTTTTCTATCGCTTTCTTTAGTTCTTGGTTTCTGATTGCATTTTCTGTTTTCTGATTGGGTTTTTTCTTTTCTTCCCTATAGAACCTCAAGAACCAAATCTTAATCCCTCTCATAGACCCTCCTTCTTGCTTTTTCCTTGGTCCGATGGGGAATCCAGATCCTTCCAATATTATTAGCGCTGAAACCCAACGGATCCCCTTTAAAAACTCTACCATGCTCCTCTCCGATTGGAACCTGAGCTTCAGAGCCTTTCCTTCTCCCTTACCTGGCTGGAGGGATTGGTACCTTAGGGTATCGGCCGCCAACCGCACCTTCTGGGACAAGACCGATATCGGGTACTGCATCGGCCTTTCTCTTGCTGAACCTTACAAAAATGAACCGATGCTAGCCGCCGCTTGTTACTTTTGGTCCAACGCCCTCAACGCCTTCTTATTTGGTCACGGGCCGATGAGCCCCTCTTTGCTCGATGTCTTTGCCTTGACCTCCCTGGACATCACTTCTCCAATGGATCCCCTCTATTTCTGATTCAAAGCGACTCACCGTCTCGATACCAAATCCTACGGTGGTTGGGCAAAATACATCACTAAACACAATAAAAAGACTGGTCCCGTAGACACCCGAGAATACGTTGCCTTTCTTAATCTCTGGCTGGAGAGATTTGTTTTTTGTGGATCCACCTTGGGACCGATGACCCATCTTCAATTCATGGCTGAACAACTCGCCGCAAACAAGAAGATCCCCCTTGGCCGATACCTTCTTGGAGCCACCTATCACCTCCTGCACCAAGTATCGGTTAGACTATCAGCCGGTGAGCCTGTGGGCCACTTCGGTGGTCCTTGGTGGTTCTTACAAATCTAGCTTAATATTTACACTGTCAAGGCCACCAATAGTACTTCTTTCATTCTTCTAGAGTTTCCATCCGATCATCCTAAAAATGCCGCCCCCACCTATCGCCGATGTTCATCCTTGGGTGAGGCAGCCACCTGTCGCGAGAGCGTCCGGATGTCGCCCGATCCTCTGAGCCTCTGGTTCAAGGGTTTTTACTGCGGTTTCACCCGAGACTCGATCATCTGGTACGCCTATGAATACCTGGCTGAATATGAGTACCCCCATCGGCTGCTGCTATCCGATGTGTGCAGAGACGAGGAGTCCGTTAAAATCTTTAAAGCTATCATTACTCCTTGCATCCTGTCGATAAATTTCACCGCCGCCCATCCTCGAAAGGCTTCATATGAATTCTACCATCCGACTGTCTGTTTACGGCAACTTGGGTTCGGCCAACTCCCAATCGACTTATTTTTCATCGACCGACTTCAAGTCCGTGGAGAAGTGAAAGATGCTGTGGAGTACAACCGCCTACTCTTTATGGCCGATCAAATTCCTTATGGCGATCTTACTTCTTGGTCGGCCTGTTGAGCAACTTTTGCCGGCTTCAACCGATGGTGGGGCGAATAGAAACGCCACCTCTTTAATCGTCCCTCCAAGATGTACTGCCTGTCGCTATATTCCGATTTCGACGAGGTGGACTCCGAGGTATATCTCTTTTCTCCCCTTTTTTTTCTTTGTCTCCATCTCTTTTTCTTCTAACCGGAGTTCCCGACTTGCAGGACGACTTGGAAGCACCTACCGATAGCTGAAGCGGTAGGCCCATCATTTATGGCCCTATATCGGCACTACTAACTTGGGCAGTGGCGCACCAACTCCATCGGCCTTCCTGAGTGGGAGGAGAGCAAAAGCTCCGGGGCGGAAGCGTAAGGCGCAGACCGTGCCCGATCCGAGGGTCATCAGAGTCCGATCTGGCCCAACCGATTCCAATGCTCCGCT
>KE372844.1:29012-55442 GCA_000418225.1 Zizania latifolia | reverse complement strand
CGGCGTAGGGCGAGACGGAGCGCGCGAACAAGCCCCTGTTCCTGTGGTGCCCCCGCGGAGGTGGCGTGAGCGAGCCGGCGAGGTCGTCGTCTTCGCTCTCGCTGGCGCCGGCCTGGTCTCTCTGGGCAGCGAGGTCGAGGAGGCGGTCGCGGAGGCAGGGGGCGCAGACACCGACGGCGTTGGCGTAAGGGTGGAGCTTGCACCTCATCTCCGGCTCATCTCAGGCGGCAGGCAGCAGGTGAGAAGCCACGGCAAGGCCAGTGGAGCGGTTGGTTTGGATTTTGGCGTGGCGAGCAGCTGGCGATCGAGGCGAGCGCAGGTTGGAGCTTTGGAGGAGTGGGTGGTGCCGTAATGGCGGATGGATTTATTGGGAGGAAGGCGCTGTATGTTCCGGTCTACACGTCAGCCTCAATTCCTAATTTTTTTTTATGATTTGATGATATGACCTTATATTATATTGTTACCGTGTAATAATATTTATGAAAAAAACTTGTAGTAGTAAATTATCAAATTTTCTAAATGTAGAATTTGAAATTATCCTGAGTTTCTACTGTTGTAATCTAGCAAAATAGTACTAGCCGCCCATGTCTGTTTACAAGTGACTCGTTTTTTCTTATCTAGTAATTGCTTTTAACCTACTAGATTAACATCAAACAACTCAAACACCTCCTTTTATCTTCTAGTGAAGAAAAGTTCTAAATTGGAAATTGTACTTTAGTTAAGATTTAGGATTTATACAAGTATAACAGCCTAAGTAGGTTAATCTTGAACATATTCTCTCCGTTTTACATAGGTTTTACTTTTTTGAGATAAAATTAAAATTAGTTAATAAAAAGCCTAAAATGTTTCTTACTGATAAAAAAGTAATATTATATTATGATAGGTAAGGAGTATCAAAGCAAAACTTGATTTACGAATTAAGAGTAAAATTCATATTAAAATTGCCCGTTTTCAGATTGTACAAGCTAAAACTATTTTCTGGTGTTATGTCAAGATACTGACAAACAAGAAAAAAGTCAGTCAACTAATAAATAGAGAAATTGAATATTAAAAGCGATACATCTGGGTTTTCCTTTCTTCACTATGAACAACATTTTGTTTGGTTGCCTCACAAAGGTGGCTTGAGTGGCGTAGCTACATTGTTGAAACCGTTTAATATTTCAAATTAATCATAAGTGAATTTTTTGATTCTAACAACTATATCTTTTAATCTAAAAATCAATTCACATAACTTATATTATATATCTATATAAAACTTATATTATATATCTCTATATTTTTCGTTAGCACTGTCTTGGGTTGGGTGGTTCAATCCAAGAATGCAAATTCCCCAAAGCTTACACCTCACAAAGTAAAACAAATGAATTAAGCATGTGTTTTTGTGTAAAATGGAATGAAACTATCTTTTTTTGAGAAATATTCCGTGCTAATCCTCTCCCTGTCCTACAGGCGAGTGGGAACGGCGAACCGGGACCCATGTCGACCCAACCCCAACTAAATTACTTAAGAAGGTAATTAGTGCATAGTTAATGAGGCGTTAAGGTGGACTAACGTTAATAAAGGCTAATAATGGGTATTGATTAAGAAAAGAGTTATGGATTATGTTTGTACAGTAGTCTTATCTCTGATTTCCCTATCCGGCCAGCATATTTATCCGGAGTACCACGCGTCGATTTTGGGTCCTTTTTTGATGCAATTTGTTGCAAAGAGATGATCAATACCGGAATTAGTGTTAATATTGTATTCACATTAGTAACTACTCCCTCTATCTCATAATATAGCAATTTAGTACTGGATTTAATATTTCATAGTCACCGTCCAGGTTCGTTATACTATGAAATATCAAATCCAATACTACATTGCTATATCATGAGACAGAGAAGTAGTCAAAAGCAGTCAAAAGCTAGAGATATAAACATTCATCGTTATACATTCATCTATAGACACGTTTAACCATGGCAAATTATTACATCTCTCTCTATCTATAGATATGTATTCATCTCTATAAATACCCGTTGGGTTGTAATCAAACACAAGAGTTAGATACAGAAAACATCCCAGACTTTCTTCTTTCTACTTCTTAACACAATTTATGTTTTTTTTTATTTTTAAGGAAATTAGGAATTGAATTAACTTCCCTCCTATGTGAAATCTTACAAATTCATTCGAAGCTATTCCAATGAAAATACACTTTAACCTAGCCGAAGAGCTGGAAGCAACAAAACATTCTCTGAATGCAGAGCAGAGAACACGGAGGGAAGAGGATACAAAATTACAAAATTGCAGGCCACAGATGCGAAGGGAAGTTGTATGAATTGGTCCAATAATCAAACGAAGCGGATTTTTTAAGCGGCCGCATGCACGAAGGACTGATTCAATGTGTGCAGGTACGCGTACTCGCTGAGAAGGAAACGGAGGGGCGACAGTTTTATCCTTTACGAGTTCCTGTTCTTGTTTCGGGGGTTAAATTCGTCTGCTGCACAACTAGGTAGGGTGAAACCGAATAAAAGATTATTGGGCACATCTGTCTTTTTCAGGATTTTCTTTCGTAGAAAGAATGGCTTAGAGATAAGTTACAGGTTTTACCTATAAATAGAAGAGTCATTCTCACATTGTATCATAGATTAATCTAAGCAACCCTATATCTTGTGTTGAATAATAAGAACTTTTGGACTATACCCGATAAAAGAAGTTTTTCAACACATTATCAGTACGAAGCTCTACTGTCAGAGAAACCATCTACATCACGCGATCTATCGGCATCAAAATATGTGAATACTTTTGTCTCTGAATAGATCTATGCTAGATCACATTTTGTACATCGAACAGGAATTGAATCTGAAATGCCACCTCCACGTGGCATGGGTGACCATCGCTGGAAGCGATCATTGCATAGTGTTAATGGACGTATCCTCAAAGTAGTCACACATATGTCTATTATCCACCAGAAATTATACCTTTGCAAAATTGATCTTGTAAATCATACAATTCAGGAACATATTTCCTGACCATCGAGTGAAGTCCATCAGAATGACAACGCGAAGAAATTCATTTCCAAAGCGTTCAATGATTATTGCATTGTCATGAAAATTAAAGTTGAATATTTTGTATCACATATCCACAGACAGAATGGGCTGGCTGAAGCACTGATCAAAATAATAAAATTTATTGCTAAACCTATGTTACAATATAGTAATTTGTCATCTATATGTTGGGGACTCGTAATCCTCCATGCAACATCTACTCACCTATATAATTAACGTAAGGGATAATTCCGATGATCTTCCACTTGCACAAATTTGGTTGCATGGTGTATGTTTCAATCCGATCACCACAGCAAACCACCATGGAACCATTCTAAAAGTCTAGAATTTATGTCAGTTATGATTATGCATCTATTATCCAATATTTAGAACCTATGATAAGAAATTTACATACGGTCCATTTTGATGACTGTATTTTATATGAAAATATTTTTTTAATATTACGAGGAGGAAATGAACCCTTGATAAAAAATGTTAGGAAATTATTTGGTAGGCCAAAGAGATTGAGGCACATGACCCTCATACTAAAGAAGATTATCGATTTGCAGAAATTAGTAAATAATCTACCTGATCATTTTATGATTTAAAGAGCGTGACTAAGTCACATGTGCCTGCACGCAATACACTGGAAATGATTGAAGTACCATATGGAGGTACAACCCATCTTATCCCAGGAGCTCCAAATAATAAAAAAGGACAAGAACTCTGACTCCTCACTCCACGAATAATCAGAGACGTCTGATTAAAACTAGAGATGAGGGATTGTCACAGTCAATTACAAAAGTGCCCCAAAGAAGAAAGAAGAAGAGCCAATTAAGACTTTTAAATAGTATAGAACATCAGGAAGTAGGCGTACCGAATCTGATTGTTCTTCTATAGGGAGAAACCAACGATAATGTGTGCGCTAAAATTAACGATGGTAAACTAAAGAACCTTGCTCTTGAATTGGAAAAGAACATGAGCAATTTGATGAAGCACTCGAATGTGCAGCTCATGATAAAATAGCAATAGATTATGTGAACTCTAGAGGATCCTGAAATAGAGCAACTATAATCATGGACATATGCTTCGCAAATAAAATTGTCACAATCATAGATCATGACGTTGAGCCTACATCGCTCATTGAATGTAGAAAGAAGTTTGATTGGAAAGATGAGCAGAAGGCAATAATAACTGAACTATTATCCTAAACAAAAGAAAGGATTTTGAGTTTGTATGCCACACACCTTCCCACATCCACCCTATAGGATGTAAGTGGATTTTTGTTTGTAGGAGGAATGAATGGAATGAAATTATGAGGTACAAATCTTGATCGATTACCCAAAGTTTCACTCAACGACCAGGAGTTGATTATGAATAAACATATTCCTTGGTCATGGGTAGAATTACCTTTAGATTCTTGATTTCAATAACAGTCAACATAAAGTTGAAAATGAAATTGATGGATGTTGTAACTGCATACATGTATGAAAACTTAGATTCTAAAATGTATATGAAGGTGTTTGAAATAATACCATTATCAAACCAGGACAAAGGGAATATGCAAATTTATAGCGTACAATTGAAGAAGTTGTTGTATGGGCTAAAACAATTAGGTAGGATGTGGTACAATTGCCTAAGTGAATTTCTCAGAAAGCGAGGCTACACGAATAATGAAGATTGCCCATGCGTATTTATACGAAGATCATATAATGAATTCTATATAATATCCGTATATGTAGATGATCAAAACATCATCGGGATTGAAGAAGAAATTGAGGAAGCAAGTTCATACTTGAAGTATGAGTTTGAAATGAAAGACTTACGTAAAACCAAGTTCTGCCTTGGCTTACAGCTAGAGCATGTGACTGATGGAATCCTAGTACATCAGTCCACATACACTAAAAACGTGTTGGAGAGATTTGATTTTGAAAAGTCATTTCGTTCCAAAATCGCATGGTCGATAGGTCATTGCAAGCAGAAAAAGATCCATACAGACCTAGAGAAGAGGAGAAAACTTGAAACCAGAATTTTCATACTTAAGTGCAATAGGTGCGCTAATGTACTTGGCTAATTACACTATGCCGGATATTACATTTGCAGTATACCTGCTAGCATGATACAATATAGAACCTACCAAATGACATTGGAAGGACATCAAGTACATTCTACGCTACATGCAAGGAAGCAAGGATCTAGGCCAATTCTACAAAAAGAATCAGACCTAAGTTTGATCGGATATGCCGATGTTGGTTACCTATTAGACCTGCATACTAGTGTCGGAAATATGACCCCCGGGTACCCTGTGATGGGCTTATTAGTCCAGACCGAGAGCATGCCAAGCCTAGCATTGGAGTCTGATATGGCTTATGAAGAGGGGTTCGATTTCGATAAGGAATATTAGATCTACACCGTCGAGGCTCTCTACTCGCTCGGGCTTAGGAAGATTTCCTCGAGCATGCAGGTGGATGGCACGCTGATCGGTTAACTAGGCCGTGCGCCGAGGTGATCAAAGAGAACCCCACGATACTTGAAGCAAGCTCCAGCCAGTATACCAGGTCTACGGGACGCCAAGGCAAAGATTTTTGGAGCACCCAGTCAACTCGGCTCTGCTTCGAGATCCACCGAGTCGACCCTAGGCATGATGACGTCTCTCGAGACCCCATTGCAGCATCAGTTTCATTCATGAGACCCTTGCCAATATGTTGTAGACTCCGGAGCTTCGAAGAGCAAGCGTAACTCTCTAGGAGGCTGCCTGACAGTTGAAGTGATCAGGTGAAGTGAGTCAGGACACCCCCTTGAGGCTTACCCAACATTAGTGTCAGTGGGTCTAAAAGTAGGTATCACGTGAAAAGTTTTGCCTGATGAAGGAGCACCACAACATAAGGCAGATGATTGACCAAGGTCACGATGGTGACAACACCAATGCCTAAAAGGCAGACCCCGAGGCCACCCTAGGCCAACCTCCACGATGCAATTTTGCAGAATTTCAAGCTTCGCTGACCCCTCAAGTTTTTTCCCTCAACTGTTCAGCTACGTGTTAGTGAATTGCCGAGCAGTCCACCCAAGGGGGTACCTAAGGTGATAAATAGAAGATTAGGGAAGTGTGGCACTCTTGAACCCGATGATCGACTCTAGGAAACAAGAGCCAAGATTTATACTGGTTCAGACCTCCCGAGGAATAATAGCACTACGTCCTGTGTTTTTATGTATTATATGGTGTCTAAGATTACAAAGCATTAAAGCATGAAAAATAACCTATGATCCGATGCCTCTAGGGGGTGCCTCGCCTCCCTTATATACTCAAGGGGTGAGCCCAATAACCTAGAACTCTACTCCGAGTCAGTTTCTCTGATGTCCGGGATTACTTATTGAACCCGGGTCTTAATTCTCTAATTACAAAGATTTTGATACAAACATATTTTTTATATCAGATTCGGAGTTCAGTTCCTAAATAAGGACATAATATTCCTTATCGAGATTGAACCCCCTTCATGGGCCATACCAGACTCCAATGCTTGGCTTGGCCTGCTCTCGGTCCGGACTAATAAGCCCAACGTGGGGTACCCGGGGGTCATATTCCCGATAACAGCCCTCAAGCTTTTCTTAACTTGGTTGAAAGTCTTTAGCTGATCAAGCTGAGAGGAGCTCATCTTTCAACTTAAATATTTGCATCTTGCTGGAATCTAATGATCTTGAAAAATCTGCGCCTTCTTTGTGTGAGGTGCACCGATGCGGTGCACCCACACGGTGTAGCCCCCGAGCCTCGAGCCAAATGGAACGTCAAAAAGTATCTGGAGCAAAAGCGCTTTGAAGTCTTGGTTCTGATAACATCTTGGAATTCTTGGAGGAGAGGTGGTGACTCGAGCGCATGCCTTGTTTCGAAGCGTGTTGGTGCTCGAGCAAGGTTGATTGTCAGAGGAGGTCATCAGCTAGAGTCCCGATTAATCGAGACCTCGGGCACAACCGACCTCTGAACTCCTAAGCCCCAATCCTCGGGCAGCTAAGTCCCAAACGCCGAGCCCCCGAGAGTGCGAGGCCTCGGGCGCATGAGCCCCTAGGCTCCCGAGAAGCCCAAGCATTGTAAGCTCCGCCGGTTGTCTTTGGAATCAAGGCAAAAAGTTACTTTTTGACCCGCTCTATCCACAATTAATGCGCTGCAGTCGAGGGGACAGTCAGTCGTCTTTGCTCTGATTGGGCCAGGTGCATGCGTTGGGTGTAGATAGGGAGGCGAAACCGTCCTAGCAGCACGACCAAAGTGCGTGTGGCCATCGAAGCGACGCTGATTCGCAGTGATCGTGGTTGACGTCATGGTGACTGTTCCATGGCTATTTAAGCCGCTTGCCCCTTCCTTCGCCCACACATTGCCAGTTTGAACTTCTGCTCACTTTGCGCAACTGCTTGCCCTTGTCTTCTTCTTCCTCCACTTTCTTGTCTACTAGCTCCTCGGTGTCTAGGGCACCACTACTGTTGTGTCGTTTGTCACCGTATTGCTCGCCGATTGTTTTTGCTGAAGCCGATGGCCCCTGGGAGCCTAGTGTCGTCTGAGGAGTGGTAGGCGTCAGTGATGACATCGGCGAGGCTGAAGAAGCTCAAGACGACGCAACTTCTATCGACCCAGGCAATCTCAGGCTAGCGTGCGGTAGCGGGAGAGAGATTCCCGACACCAGACACGAACGAGGAGGTGTTGTTTGAGTCCTTTCTCACCCGCGGGCTTGGTTTGCCCACACATTCCTTCCTCCACAGTCTTCTCCACTACTACGATATCTCCCTCATCAATCTCGCCCCCAACTCCATTCTCCAAATTGTCATCTTCGTACATCTGTGCGAGGCATACCTAGCAGTGGATCCTCATTGGAACCTATTTCGTTACTTTTTCCTTCTCCGTCGGCTGGCGGGGAACAAGGTGGTCGGTGGCACAATGCTCTAGTTCCACGAAGGCAAGGCGGTAGAGTATCTAGAGATGCCTCTAACTACCCCCAACAAGGGGTGGCACACGGAATGGTTCTATGCCACGAACCACCCTCCCGCCTTTCAAGCCGAGATCAACCGGAGGTCGGAGCCTTCCCTCCGGTGGACGGATCAGGGCCACTCATCGGAGCAGGACTAGGTTTGAGAATTGGCGGGGTGGTGATGAAGCTCTGCCACAATGGGCTGAGCGAGCTTGGCGTCATGGCCTGCTTCCTGATGCAGCGGATATTCCCGCTTTAGGACTAGGTGACACCGGCCTATGAGGCGTTCAGGCCCTTTGACCTGAATAGCCCGGCGGCGGAGCGGATGCCACTAGTGGAGGTCATCAAGTACCTCCGCTACTTCTTCAGCGGGAAGCCTAGCTTCTCGGTGGACCCCAGGTTCGCGTCGTACTACATCATGAACCCATGGCCGCTAGTAAGCTTCTTCATCGATTCATCGATCTTTGTCGTTACTGTTGAAGTCTTTTGTTCTTGAATTTTACTAATGTCCGACCACCCACACGGTGTGATGCGGCCTAACCATAGGGTCATGTTGCGTTCTTTTCGCAGCCACCGCTTCCCGAGCATCCGATGGGCATCGACCTACCTCGGTGCACGCAGCCCCTAAGTGACCCCGACTCGCCTCCCCGGCTGCCAAAGCGAAAGGGAAAGGAACTGGCCGAGACGAGCAAGCGCTCGAGGCCGGCCGAGGTCAGAAAGGACAAGACCACACCGATCGGGAAACGGTGCCTGGTCCTAACCAACTCAGACGAGTCAAAGAGCGAGGGGGAGACCTCAGTCTCCGTCACCGTGGTGTCACCGATTCCCCTCTCGGTGAAGGGGGCAGTGAAGCGTCGGTTTGGGATCTCCTACTGATTGGCACCGAGGTGAGCTTTGTTATCCTTGGTATTTGATTTTTACTTTGACCTTCTACCTTGGCTCTGACTCTGTGACTTCTAGGGTCCCTAGGGGCGTGCTCCCTTTAGGGGAAATTGCAACATCACCCCTGGCAGTCGCAGCAGCTGTGACCGAAGTCTCGGGCCTAGTGGTGTCCGAGGAGCGTCCTGTTGGTCCCCTTATCGGGGATAATGTGGATGCGACCGTGGCATCCGCCCTACTGGCGGTTGGTGGAGATGCTGCAACAAAACAAGTTGCATCATCTATGACTAAGGTCGCTGACTCCTTGGCATCGAGGGCGGTGACTGTGAATGATCCACCGGCCTGCCAGGTGGTGGAGGGTGGAGCTGGACCATTATCGGGCCCAGTTGATCTTCTGGTGACGTCGGAAACCCCTGAGTAGGCATTAGGGTCCTTGGAGGGGGCGGCTCTCAAGGAGTTCAGCACCCAACTGAATGGGTGTTTGGCAGTAAGCTCCTGACTCGTATCGTCTTTCCTCTACCTTGTATCTCCTTTGATTGACCTCCTTGAATTTGATTACAGCTGCTCTGCGAGCTGTTGACGGGTGGGTCTAGCGGACTTCATCAAGGCAGCTAGGTGGACGTGGGGGAGACCTCAAGCGTGGGCTTGGTGGCCACCCTCGAGGCTGAGGTCGAGCAGCTCAAGCGCGAGCGTGCTGACCTCAAGGCAAAGGTCGAGGCGCTAACGCGGAAGGGCGTCAAGGCCTGGGCCATGGCAGATTCAGTGGCGGTGGTGGCCAACAATGCCACCAAGATAGCTGAGGATGCCAGACAGCGAGAGGAGGCCACCAGGGTCACCATCGATGTGGCGAGGAGGACGGAGGAGTCTACTCAGGCCACGACGGAGGTGATGTAGGACGCCCTATGAGAAGGCTTAGGCAGTGGCGTTGGAGTCCGCCACCAATTTAGGCAGTAAGCCTTTGTTCCTGATTGCTTCTATTTGTCTATTTTTTGTCTTCGGTCTTGACGTATTTTGGCTCTTCTTGTAGGGAGCCGCGATTGGGCTAACGCTCAGATCACCGAGCTTGAGGCGGAGGTGGGTCAGGCCTGCTTAGTGGTCGACCGTCTCCATTTTGTTTTGGTGGCACTCCGTCGGGCCCGAGTGCTTTGGGCGAGGAGTTCTTAGGGAGGCTCGAGGGCCTGGAGACCCAGCTCTATCTCTTCGTTGCTGACGTGGTGAGGAATGAAGTCAAGCATGCCTTGGCGCATGTTCGGGCACACTTCCTTGAGGCCGCTGGTCGTTGAATTCCTCATCGGGGTATCTACCGAGGGGGACGATGCTCTCCGGCAAGAGGTGGAGGGGCTCGCCATGACCATGGCTAGGGACCTCAATCTTCTGCCACCCGTCAAGGATCCAGTGCAGCTGCCACTGCCTCATGAAGAGTAGTGTAGATAGCTTCTATAAAAAAAAGGAGTAGAAGGTTAGTTTAAGTCTTTTGTGAAGGAACTTTATTTTTCGTGAATGAAATCCTTCTTTTGTTTGACTTGAAAATTTTTTGCATCAAAGTTGTCAGCGTCTCGAGGAAACCTTGGTTTGGCCGTATAGTACTCAACATAGGAATCTAATGCCACATGCATGCCTACCGATATCAGGCAACGCAAGTCCCCGAGAGCTTCAAAGCTCTGGATTTTTTAAGTCCTTTGCGCAGCTAAGGTTGGGTCCCGAGCTCCCGGTATAGCTGTATAGTCTTAAGCGCAGGGAACTGATGTCGCTTACACGCTAACCTGACATTAGGTGTCATGATTTTTTGAGACCTTCAAAGCTTTGGTAAAGTTGAGGCTAAGGACTCGAGCCCCCGAGGATCTTAGCAAGTGGTTGAGCTTTGAGAGGGGCGCTTCTGCCAGCTCTTTTTTGCCCACACGGTTGTTAGCGCCAAACCCAAAGCTGCTTCATAGGGGCACAACTGGCGAGCTAGGTATACGACATTTTGCGCCAACTCATGAGGGGTCGAGCCTAGCGGGTGGCGATAAAATGTATGATGTGAAGTGCGTGAAATAAATTTTGGCTTTATTCGCTTAAGGATGTGGGCACAAATGTACATAGCTAAACGAGGGGAAAAACTTGATGTCGCTGAAAATCGGTATTCCTAAAAAAAAGGTGTGCCATTGAACCCCTAGAGCCTATCCTCGCTAGCTCCGTCGCCTTTGTGGTCCTGGTCGATCATCCTTCTTGTGCTACGTTGTATTTGTGGGACTTCCTACGCCATATCTGATGGAAATATACAATATCCTTTTGCAGGTTCACCGTCGATGGGATTGTGCTGAGGTGCTGTTTGCCCTGCTTTTCTCGAGCGCTTGAACCGTCGAGCGTTCTCCCGGAAGGTTGAGTTATCCTTCTGGGGTTTTCTGTCACGGCGCCGGTTGATCTGGTGCGCTGGCTGGAGCTAGGCCCAGGCACCATGAGGCTCTTGTTGGTCATCTCGATGCGCGGCTAAGTGAGCCGACCGGTGAGTCGACTTTCCCTGTGCTCAGGAATATCTTCTCGAGTGCGAGAAGGAGAGTTCTGACGATAGAGGTCTTCTGACCGGCTTGAGAAGTGCTAGATTACTTGACCAGCGACCCAACCGGCGAGCTGGTCCATCACCATCTCCACGATGGTGTCGATCAAGCATTCCGCGACCTGATCTACCTTCTTGGCGGTGAAGGGATCGAGGACCTGACGTGGAGACTGGGCTGGCACTGGTGTTGAGTCGAAGGGAACCAACCTCCCGGTCGAGCCGGCGATGAAAGTGGTGTCGCTAAGCATGAATGTTGTCCCTGGCTTGGCGGTGAGATAATGCGGAGATGCCATCGGATCCTGATGAAAGTTGCCACGATCCCCTACCTGGCGCGCCAACTATCGGTGAATTACCGAGCAGTCCACCTAAGAGAGTACCCGAGGTGATGAATAGAAGATCAGGGAAGCGTGGCACCCTCGAACCCGGTGGTCGACTCTAGGAAACAGGAGCCAAAATTTATACTAATTTAGGCCTCCTAAGAGATAATAGTCCTACTTCTAATATTTTGGTGTATTATATAGTGTCTAACCTTACAAAGCATTAAAGCATGGAGATAACCTATGATCCGATGCCTCTAGGGTGCCTCACCCCCCTTATATACTCAAGGGGTGAGCCCAACAACATATGACTATACTCCGAGTCAATTTCCCTGATGTCTAGGATTACTTACCAGACCCGGGTCTTAATTCCCTAATTACAAGGATCCTGATACAAATATATTTCTTTATACCGAACTTAGAGTTCAGTTTCTAAATAAGGACCTAATATTCCTTATCGGGACCGAACCCTCTTCAAGGGCCATACCGGACTCCAATGTTTGGCTTGGCCTACCCTCGGTCCAAGTTAATAAGCCCAACATAGGGTACCCGAAGGTCATATCCCCGATACTATGTACTCTTGTACCTGAGTCCTCGAGTAAATAAAGTTGAACATTATCACCTACAACTCCCTTTTTTGTTTATCGCCGACCAGCTAGGCCTGATCCCTCTTGAGTTGATGCAAAGTATCATATGCCTAGCCTGCTGATTGTGCCCCTATGATCAACTCTGGGTGTGGCGCTAGCAACCGTGTGGGTGAAAAAGAGCTAGCAGTAGTGCCTCCCTCCGTACACAACCAACTGCTAAGATCCTTAGGGGCTCGAGTCCTTAGCCTTAACTTTGCTCGCTGTCTGAGGAATCCCAAGAACTTGTGTCTGGTACACGTGCACATGGCATTAGATCCCTGCGTGGAGGACTATACGGCTATATCAATTATCTCAGGGCATTGACAACCTTGGTAAAAAATAAACTTCATATTGGCAAAATGCGGAATTCAACCATATCAAAGAAAGGTTTTTTACAGCAAAAGACTTAGCCATCTACAAAAGATAACCATCTGCTTTTATTTTACGGAAAGTATTTACACTACTCCTCGAGGGACGGTGGCTACTCTGGTACATCGTCGGGCGGGAAAAGCTAGAGATCCCTGGCCAAGATCATGGCTGGTCCCTCAACTCCTTGCCAGAGTGCAAGGGCATCGTCCGGTGTCACCCCGTCCGGGTACCCGACCGCTATCCGCTCGAAGTCCATATCGGGGTAGTGTGCTCGGGCATTAGCTAGGGCATGCTCGACCCCGATCCGAGCCACATTCACCACGAAGGCCCACAGCTTGACCTCCAGGCCCTCGAGCCTTCTCGAGTACTCCTAGTCTGACGTACTCGGGCCCATTGTGTCGTCCACCAGCAAGTAGTGGAGCCTGTTGACCACGGCACAAGCTCGACCGGCCTCCCCTCTCAACGCCGCCACCTGGGCATCGAGCTCTGCAAAACGAGCCTTGGCCCGAGAGCGGTATCCTGATCAAGGAAGAAAAAGAAAATCAAGATCAACACCAAGACAAAAAGGAATAGAAGCAAAAGTAAGCAAGACAGGACAACTTACCACCATAGTTGGTGGCGGCATTCTACATCACCTCCTTGACCGCCTCGTAAGTGCTTCGCAGCACTTCCGTGGTGACCCGAGTGGCCTCCTCTGACCCTTGGCGGAGGACTTGGTGGCCTCCTCCCGTTGCATGGCCTCCTCGGCCATCTTGTCGCGTCGGCGGCGACTATCACCGACATGCCCGCCGTGGTTCGGGCCTCGATACCCTCCCATGTCAATGCCTCGACCCTCACCTCTAGGATGGCACACTCCCTCTTGAGCTGCTCGACCTCGGACTCTAGAGCGACCACTCGGCCCACCCTAGAGGTTTCCCCCACTTGCACCTGGCCAGCCCGCGTGAAGTCCTTTGGACATCCCCGCCGATCTCGCACGGAACCGCTGTGCGACAAGCATAAAAAGAAGTCAAGCCAAAGAAGATAAAAGCAGATAAAGGCAGGGGGCTCTCCACCAACCACCCAGCCAACTAGGTGCCAATCTCCTCGAGGGCCACCCCCTCAGAGGCCTTCGACGCATCGGCATCGGTCAGCCAAGCGATGATCCCCTCCACGCCCTTGGGCGCCAGGGCCCCCATTTGGTCAGGCACCCGTGCCAATACCTAAAGAATGTCTAGGGCCACCGATGACTCGACCCTGACCACTGCCACCTGGGATGTCAATGCGCCCTCCACCATCGCCGTCGCTACTGCCACCGGCTCGACAACCTCCGCCATAGATGCTGCAGTGTGTTCTGCTACAACATGTCTACCTGTCGGTGGCACAACGGCCGCCAGGACTTTTCTCGCAAGAACACTCCCAACAGGATCAGCGGCGTCGGGATACACATCATCCTCGACAATCCCGTCATGGACGTGATCCTTGACCGCCACCGGGTCCATGAACACAGCTGCCGCCACTACGGTCGTCGAGGCTGATGTCATCACCAACCCCGACTGCTGAGCACCCTCGGGGACCCTATTGTTTACAAAACAGAGGTTGAAGACAAACGAAGACAACAACAAAACAAAAAGAAGTCAAGAGATAAAGTTAACCTGGCCACTAGGTAGAAGGCGTTCGTGAACCGATGCTTCACCACCGCCCCCTTCGCTGGAGGAAGGGTAGGGAAAGGCTTCACGTTAGATACCAAGACGTTCCCTCCGTCGTTCAACTCATTCAAGTCGAACACCACCAGGCATCGGGTCCTGATAGGCAGAGCCCCATCCTTGCCGATGGTGGATGGCCTCGAGCACTTGCTCTTGCTGACCATCTCATTTCCCTTGCGCTTTGGCATCGAGGGCAGCGAGTCAAAGTCGCTCGAGGGCACAGAGTGCTGTGATAGGTCGACGCCCATCGGGTGCTCGGGGAGCAGCTGCTACGAGAACAACGCAATGTTGCCCTATAGCTAGGCCACATCACATCGTGTGGTTGGTCGGGCATGAGCAAAAGTTTCACACAGAAAATAAGAAAACACCGACGCAACGGACAAATCGAGAAGAAGGTTATCGGTGGCCTCGGGTTCAAGACGTAGAACGTCATGAACCCAAGGTTTGTCGGGCAGCTGGGCCTCTCGCTGAAGAACTAGTGGAGGAGCATAATCACCTCCAACTTCGGCATGCGGTCCGCTATCGAGTCTGTCGGGTCCGATAGCCTGAACACCTCGTTGCCGGTGACACCTGATCCTTTAGCGGGAACGTCTGCCATGTCAGGAAACTAGCCATGACGCCGACCCTACTCAAACCTTTGTGGTGGAGCTGCATCACCCACACCGCCAGGTCCTAGAACTAGTTCTGCTCCGAGGAGCGACCCTAGTCTACGCACCGCTCGGACCCCTTCGGGTGGTGATCGATCTCGATGGGGAGGGTTGGCGTATGGTTCGTGGCGTAGAACCAGTACGCGTGCCACCCCTTGTTGGATGTGGTCACTGGCATCTCCAGGTACTCTACCGACTTCCCCTAATGGAGCTGGAGCACCGCGCCGCTGATGTAACGCCCTAATTTTCGTCAGGCGTTAAAATAAAATAAAGAAATTAATAAATGAATTTCAAGAAAAAGATTCAGTTGTAAAGCGATAAACAAGGAAGCTAAAATAAGGGCTTAAGAATTTCATTTAAAATAAATCGTAGCTGGAGTATTTTCCCCAAAAGTCTCCTTGCTCTAAATTGCGTCCAAAATTTTTTCGGAATTTTTGGTGCAAAGGAATTAATTAAGATGCTATCAATATTATTTCATCGCAAAGTCTAACATAAAGTAATAAAATATGCTTCAACAGATTTGTTTTGTGAATAAAATATATGATAAATCATTTCAATTAAAAATAATATAAAACCAAGTCAAATTCGGCTAGAGGAATTTTTAATAAATTTCTCCCGCCGCTGGTCCCTGGTCGCCGTGCAGCCACCATCTACCCTCCTCCCTGTGTGCCCTCACTGCTAGCCTCAATTGCCCAACCAAAGAACAGAGAGCAGCAAACAGCAGGAAGAAATCAAGAAGAGAAAGAAAAGAAGCAGAGAACTCGCTGCCTTTTTTTTTTTTGCTTTGGCTTCGTCGTTGGCTGCAGTTTTTTGGTCGATCTCTCCGTGGCATCTTCTTCTCCTCGCCCGCTGTGAGAACCCTCACCTCCCCTTTAAATTTTCATGAAAATTGTGTTTGTATCATAGCCTTTCCTTCCATCGTTCTATTTCGTTATATCATTTTGTTGTCATCGGATCTAATCCATATAATAGTTCCTTTTGTATCTGTCCAATAGTGAAAATGGAACTCTCTATCCCTAGAACACGTGGTGCTCCTCTCGTTCTGCCATGTTCCATCCCGGAGATCATAGTTGCCACAAGGTTTCATTTTCGCCGTTCCGTTTCATACACCGGAGTTAATATTCGTCGTCATTCCTCATCGTTCGTTGTGGCTGAATGCCGATTTGTTTCCTTTTCTTTGATTCAATCTGTCGATCGTGATTTGATTGATGTTCAGTAGTCGGACTTGTGATGCCCATCGATGGTCATCACCGATCGTCGGTTGTTCATCGCCATTCGTCATTGAATCTCATCGATTTAATTTAAACCCATCGACATGGTCGCTAAGGCTCGATCGGTTAAGCCCTTACGCGTACTTTTAGTCGATTATCTCTTTATCTAAAAATCGAATGCACTAGTTTGTTCAATGGCCGCAACCTATCCTGACCGTTCGACCAAATCCATTCGTACCCTTTCGTTTCTGGTCATTCATCGTGTTTGGTTCATCTTTTGTTCGTTGGTCGAATAAAAGTGTCATTCATTGATCGCAACTTGAGTCGACCTATCCTTGTCTCAACTCAAGTTCAATCATTCTATTTCATTCTAAGTGAGCGTGTTTGATGGTATATCAACCGTCTCATTTAATCCAAATAAATAATCTTGCGGTTATTTCTTTTCTTTTAAGAATTCTCTCATTTCATGTAAATGAATTCAAATTTGTAAAATTCCTATCTTTTCTGTTTGAACTCCGAATTGATCCATTAAACTTTCTAAATTCATCTAGAATCATGTTCTACTTGAATGTGTACTTGGTCCATACCGCTCATACACCATTCGACGTCATTTCATCCAATTTCGTGGAAATTCATAAGAAATGTCTTATCATTTGATGTGAACTTCTAAATTCAATATCTTTTGTATCCTATCTCCGTTTCACTCCGTTCAAGTTCCGTAATTCTCCTTAATCAATACTCTAACTAATAATAATAATTTGTTGTATTGTTTATTTGGTTTTTTTTAGAGTTTTTGTCTCATTTTGTGTGTCGTGTAGATTCTCGTGCTCCTGAAGATTCGAAGGACCTCGCGCAAGACCCAGAAGTCTTCGTTCAAGAGTTAAAAGGTTGATCAGAAGCGCAAGAGGCAAGTCACACCCCCACATCGATCATATTGAACCCATGTTTTCAAAATGCTAAATTTGCTATAATCACATATATGCATGTTTAATATGATAAAATAGGATCAATTGATTATATGCCCATGTCCTTATACATTTAAGACCATTGCTTTGTTGTGAGCCATCTCCCTTGTTCACCTTGGTATAAACTAGTTTAATAGTTAGTGCTCTATGTATTAGCACATTTTGCTTAGCCATGCTTAGTAATTAAATATTTAGGCTTTTAATCTTGTTGGGATACAATCATGATATTCTTTCCCTTGGAATTCAAAAGGTGACAATGTTTTGAAAATTGTTAAGATGATGACATGGGTGGGTTCCGAGTGCAAGCTAGGGCATTGGTTGGTCGCACCCGGGGCACTATAAGGACCGGTCTGTGGGATCTATCACAAAAGACTTCTCGTACAAACCACAAGTCTAGTGGGTAAGACCTAGTCTGACGTATGGTTCGTTTCAACATGATGCACCGAGCGGCGGAGTCAATGTCATCGTTGAGGAGCTTCCTCTAGTGAATTGTACTAACGAGGCATAAATAGGGGCTGCGTTTCCTTGATAGGGTCTTACCTATGCCATTACGGGTCGAATTCTAGTTGGAGCATCAGTGAAACCTAGTGTGGTTGTCCTTGTGTCGGGCGAGCTATATTAAGGGATTTGGCATGGGCTTGGTCAGGGTATCGTGCTGGTATTCTGGTCCACATCGAGTCCGTGCCTTGTGGGTAAATTTGTACACTTATGATCAGAGTACAACCTATTTGAATAGCCGTGCCCTCAGTTATAGGCATGCCTCGTGATATTCTCCGCAGTTAGTATAATGTTTTCCATGTTCTATTATGAATTGAATCTATGGTTTTGGCCTTGTCCTAGAGCAAATTACTGTATTGATAGCTCACTAGTGAGCTAGTGTGTGTCATGTGTGGTTTGGGCTGGGGCAGGCAGGCGCGTTAGTGCTGGTGCACTACTCGAGGTAGTGAATGAAATGATAATTATTAATTAATGATGTTTATTCACTCTTAAATACTAATTTTGTTTTAAACTTAAAACTGGCTTTATGCAAATAAACCCCTTTACCATTTCTTTGTTATTATTCTGCATTATTTGTATTTCTGTGGCTTGTTGAGTACTTTTGTACTCAGTCCTGTTGTCCTCCCCCCTTCAGAAGCTAGTAGAAAGAAGAAAATGGTTGGAAGGCCTGGTGGTTTGTTCGCACTCAAGAGCCTGTGAAGATGGTGTTATAGACTTTGCTTGTTTTCCGCTGTTGTCGTTTTTTTGAATGTAAGGCTTTAAATGCCGCTGTATTAATTCTCGTATTTACCGTTTATACCGTGGTTCTATATATCAACTTTGTTAATGTATACCATGCCTTTTCCTAGGACATGGATTAATATACATAGTTTGGAATTTGTGAAAAATTTGGGCGCGACAGCTGACCACCTTCTGCCCCGCTGTGCAGCGGAGGCAGAAGAAGTACACGAGGAGGTTCCAATGAGGATCCACTCCTAAGTACACTTCGCACAGATGTACGAAGATGGAGATTTGGAGGATGGAGTTTGGATTGAGGTTGATGAGGGAGATCTTGTACTGGTGGAGTCCACGGAGAAAAGGGTTTGCGGGGAAACTGAGCCCACGGAGGACGAAGGGCTCAAAGAGCACCACTTCGCTGGTCTCTAACATCGAGAAATCCTCTCCCACCACCGCTTGGCAGCCCGAGATGGCTCGGGCTGGCAGGAGCTATGCCACCTCGAGCGCCGCTAGCTTCACCAGCGTCATCAACGACTTCTGTCACTCAGCGAAGCGAACTAGGCTGGTGGGAGCCATTGGCTTTAACTGAAAGAGGCGGCGGGCGATGCGTCGGCACACAACGTAGCAACAATGGCGATCGGGACAACAGAGAGCCAGCGAAGGAAGACAAAGAATAAGGGCAAAGAAGGCGAATGACTTTGGCAAAGCTTGGGCGAAGGTTTGAGATGAAGCCATGCAGAGGAAGATGAAGGGGAGCGGTTTAAATAGCCACGCGATCTTCGTTGTAACGTCAGCCATAATCGCCGAAATCCAGTGTCGCTTCGGTTATCGCACGTGCCCCAGTCATGTTGACAAGATGGTTTCACCTCCCTATCTGTGCTCGGCAACTATAGATGGACCAATCAGAGCAAAGATGCCCACCTGTTCTCTCAACTGCAACGCGTTTATTATGACCAGAGCGAGCCGAAAAGCAACTTTTTACCTTGATTCCAGAGAAAACTGGCAGAGTTCGCGACGAATGGGCTCCTCGAGTGCCCAGGGACTCGCATGCTCAAGACCTCGCGTGCTCGGGGGCTTGGGCGCTCGAGACTAGGGGCTCGAGAGCTCGAGGGCTCGGTTGCGCTCGAGTCCTCAATTGCTCGGGGGCTCTGGCTGACGATCACATTTGATGACTGGTCTCGCCCGAGAGCATGCCTACTCCCAACCAAGGTCTATGCCCGACCGCTGTTCTTCGTCCAGCATTCAACGCTCAACTTTACTGAAGTTGTGACCCCGAAGGATTCCAATCAACATACTTTTTGACCCTTGAGCCAAATGTTTTATTTGACTCGAGGCTCGAGGGCTACAGCGTGTGTGTGCACCTATACGGTGCACCTCACGCAATGAAGACAAAGACTTTTGCTGAGTCATTAGACTTCAACAAGATATGAAGGTTTAAGTTGAAGATGAGCTCCTCCTAGCTTGCTCGGCTGAAGATTTTTTGCCAAGCTAGAAAGAGCTCAGGGGCTGCCATCGAGGATATAACCTACGGGTACCACGATGGGCTTATCAGTCTAGACTAAGAGTAGGCTAAGCCCAGCATTGGAGTCTGATATGACTCATGAAGAGGGGTTCGATTCTGATAAAGAATATTAGATCCTTATCTGGTAACCGAGCTCTATATCCGGTATAAAGAGATATATCTATACCATTAGGAAATAGGACCTGGGTTTAGTATATAATCCTATATATCTGGGAAATCGACTTGAGATAAAATCCTGGGTTGTTGGGCTCGCCACTTGACTATATAAGGGGGGCGAGCACCTTAAAGGCATCTGATCTCAATTGCTTAGGCTTATAGCTCTCAAGCTCATTGCTTTGTAAGCTTAGACATCATAATAATCCACCAAAACACTAAACATAGGGTTATTATCCTTCGGGAGGTCTCAACCAGTATAAATCTTGGCTCTTGTTCTTTAGAGTCGACCATAGGACTCGAGAGTGCCACGCTTCCCTATAATACTATTCACCACTTCCGGTAGCCCCTTAGGTGGACTGATCGGATATCCCCTGACAACTAGCAAATTCCAGACTAGTTGTGTTTTCTTATGTGGTGGAATTGTAATATCCTAGAAATTGTCAAAGCAAAATCTTGTATCAACTTCGACGAACCACTCGAAAATAATAACTTTGTACGAAGCCTCACGGAAATGTGCATAGCTTAAAAGAATGGCTCATCCCACCTAGCAGTCGTGTGGCTTGAATCATATTAACACCCTAACTATTATTTGTAAAGATAATGCGCTTGCATTGCACAAGTGCAGTCAAGATATGTGAAGAGCAATTTAACGAAGCACATAAATTTTAAGTTTTTATATGCTCATAAATTGTATAAGATGAATGAAATAAATGTGATGCACACCAAGTTAAGCGGAAATTGCATAGATTTATTCACTAAATCCCTCCCAACATTTAGCTTCGAAAGATGTGTTCGTGAAATAGGAATGGTGAGACTTAGAGGCTTGTATATTTTAGGGGAGAATTTCACATAACACCAACTTGAAGAATTAAATCTTAGACTAAGTACCCAAATTGATTTTGAATCATCATATGAAGTATTTGAGTGAATTATACACTTTTTCTTTAAGTGAGTTTTCGTGAAGTTTCTCATATTCATGTTTTAATGAGGTAATTCATGCAATCAAGATGCGCATTATGTATTCTTTCTTTTAATTTTTTCCACTAAGTTTTTGGAAAGTTTTAATAAGACATGCATGTTGTGAGAAATGCCAAGGAGAAGTGTTGAGAAACTAAATTTCCAAGATATGGGCACGTCTATCTCCAGCGGATTCTCTCCGATAAAGAGAATCGCCTTTAGAGATAAGTTAGAAGTTTTGTTTTTAAATAGAAGGGTCCTCTAATTGTAAAGCAATTTAATCTGAGCAATAAAGAATTTCGACATTCTCCTATATATTGTGTTCTTGTTCATTGTCTAAAAACTCTAAACTACACCAATAGCAAAAGTTTCTCAATACATTCAACTTACAATAAATGTTTTACTGAAAACAGGAGGACTGGGCCATATTAAACCGATGGTTCATCTATAGACAGCATATCAGAAAGGCCCAAACTATAATGGCTAAGAGCATCTCTATCCAATCCCTCGTCTCACTCTCTATTCTATTATTTAGCAAAATCTACTCAAAATCTCTCTAACCAACTTTCTACTCCCCTCCCTATCTCATCCTACTCTCTATTTTGGTTGCTCTCCTCCTCAAAGCTAGGGAGCCAAAACCCCTCCCTATCCTTTTTATTTTGACTTTTTCATATATTTTGGTTTTTTTGCTAGACATACAAATTGTATGGCCTAAACAAATACAATATATACTTGATAAACTGATCACAAAATAATTTTAGATGTTGGAAAGAATTTACTAACATAAGTGAAAATTATGGAGAATGAAATGAAACTTTAAACTATATGGAGAATTGAAATAATTTACTAACAGAAGTGGAAATTTACTAACAAGGATGTTACAGCTAACAGTTTAGCAGGCATATATAAGTTAATTCATTAGGGGTAGTTATAAGATATTAATAAAATATAGGTAAATAAAATATAGAGAGCTCAATAGAGTGTTTTAAAAATAGAAAGTCAATCTAACTAGAAAGAGTCCCTATTTTTGGTTATAGGGAGCCAAAAATAAAGAGTTGGTTAGAGATCCGAAGGACCGTACATTCGACTAACAATAAAATATGAAAAATAGGAGGAAAGGGGAATTGAAAACCAACGAATCATTCACTCGCAATAAGTTATGCAAAATATGAGGAATTAACCCCTAGTTGGTACCTAGAAAAGTGATTGCACCAACCATCTAGCTTGCTAGGGACAGAGTAAAGAAATATATCACGACTAGAGGAGAAAATTATAACTATGTCACCCTATTTCGTTGATTTTATAAAAATATCACTCTTTACAACGCACTTGTAAAATGCCACTTATTTTGTGAACAATTTGAAAATTTGCCCTTTTAAGGTTTTTTTTCTCTGATTTTATTTTTTTAATCCAAAATACTATGTAAAAAGACACATTTACCCCTCCCTCAGCTCGCGGCCGCCTTCCCAGTCGCCGCTCATCTCCTGCTGCCGCCCCTCTCTGTCGCCGCCCATCTCCTGCTCCCGCCCCCTCTGGCATCAGTATGCAATGTAGATGCAGGTTCACACGGAAGTTTGATTGCTCACCAAGCAATGCGGGATGTTACCATCCTTTGCTATGTGCTCCAGAAGTTGACCTTCGAGCTGAAACTAACTATTCCTCAACTCCTTGAAAAGTCATTCTGAGTGTCCGATATTGCAACCACTCGCCCTGCAAAATGACTGCAGTTGCCTCGCCGGAAAGTTCACCTGAAACCTCGATTATTTTATTGTTGTATTCTAGAGCTGTTGTTTCAGATCCCAACTCATATGTTGTTCCAACAATAGAATGACGGGCCCTGATTGTTAACCGTGGTACTATTCAGTTTTGGTTCAGTACTGATTCTGGGGAGGGAGGGGGCGGCTACGGGCGGCGGGGGCACGGCGGCGGCGGGACAGCGGCAGCGGTCGGCGGAAGGAGCTTTCTGGTTTAGTTTTTGCTGTGCGCGTGAGGGGCTGAGGGCTTTGGTTTTGGGAGATCTGGGAGAAAAACCATTCTGATTTTCTTCTGATGCATGATGCAATATATACAAGAATAAATGTGTCCTTTTACATAATATTTTGGATTTAAAAAATTAAAACTGGAGAAAAAATCATAAAAGGATAGATTTTCAAATTGTTGACAAAGTGGACGGTATTTTTACAAGTGTATTGTAAAGGGCAATGTTTTTGCTAAGACAACGAAGTAGAGTGACATGATTACAATTTTCTCTGTCTAGAGTTGATCTAACTATTCTTAACGAATTATTCAAAATTTTAAATATTTTATACAATTTCACACAAACTCAAGACTCAACCGCCCCATCTAGCTGTCTAAAGAGGAATTTGCATGTTATAGGCAGTAGACAGGTAAACCTAGAGATTCAAACACCAATCCTGACTTTTTTGTACTATGAATTTATTTATTGTTCAACTGGTCTAGGCAGGCTCTATGCAATTGGCATGGACTCAAGTCAAACCCCAAAACTGTAGACTGTAGTACGTCTCATGGGTCATGCAACGATGGCGCCTCCTGCCTCTGCAGTTATGCTCTACTGTTGGTACAGATGGTCGCTCCATTCCGGCGTGTGCGTTTTAATGATTGCATACCCAAGTACATTAGATTTGTTGACGAGAGAAGTTGCCATACGCGATCAGAACAAGGGACGCACAAGCCAAACCAACATTTTTTAGGCCATCAAACAAACAGTCGGAGGGGACGGACAACGAGACTATGTGTATACGGTAGATTCCAGTAATAATATGAATGATATTAGATAGAATTAGATTATATTTAGTTATTCTTTATTTATAGATCATCTATTTTATCTTTACTCATGTACTTCTATATATATCGGTTTTCAAGACTTAATACAAGACATCCATCATCTATTATTTCTCTCTCTATAATTTAACATGGTATCAAAGCGAACGATTTAACGTCACTATTGTTTTTCCGCTGCTGATCGTCCATGGGAGTGGATCTCCATATTTCCGGGGACGGTCATCTTCGTGCAGATCGGGTCATCCGTCGGCCACTGCACGCGTCCTCTCGGTCCGCCGATCCGTCCGCGTGGTGCTGCCGCCGCCCACGGTGTCCTTTCCACGCCGCCGACCCATCCACCGGCTTCCTCTCGTGTGTCCCAGGACTCAGATCTGGTACGCCAGATCGGAGCTGCCCGTCCCACGGCGGTGGCGCCCGGAGCTGCACGTCTCGCGCCAGGCCGCAGCCCAGGACGTGCCCTGCGCGGCGCGCACGCCGCCGCATGCTGATTGGCTTCTCGGCGGACATCGGGCGGCGCATCGGTGACACCAAGGAGCACTGCAGCACGTACACCGGTCTACGCCGGTCGACCGCCATGGTGTCCATCGTTGGCTTCTGGTTCCTCGACTTCGCCACGCGTTCGTCACGGGCGGTGCTCTCAGTGCCGGATCTCCAGTCCTCATGTGCGTCGACTCCCTCTCCGCCGCCCCTGGCACTGCTGGCCGCCGCCCTTGGCGCCGCCGCCGGACCAAGCACGTCGAACGCGCGGGTCACAGGGAAAAAGGCCAATGGGGCTGCTGCTTCTTTGTCCTCTGGCGCGTGGCCCTCGCTGGTTAAGCATGAAAAAAAAAAGAAAACAAGAAAAAAAAAAATACAGGATCCGGCAGGCGTGAGGCATTGCTTGGGATTTTTTTTCTTTTTGCTCTTATTTCTTTGGCCCATGTCGTCATGTTTCTTTGGGCCAAAGTTTTTTTTCCTAGTTATCTACCAGGTTTGTATCGTTCATCGTCCGTCCTCGACTTCGCGCATTATTGATTTCACTCGAGAGGTTCCGTGTACTTTCGACTTGATCATCCAATCGAGTGTCTAACCTCTTCAAGATAGATCTTCTTCGACTACACGCATCACGTCATCAAACTTTAGGCTACTACTATGTCACCTCATCGGGCCACAATGTTGTTACTCGTGAATCTTCAACTGCTGCTCTTATTGTCTTTACCGCCACTTTGGTCATCGTCGGCTATTCGGGTTCTTCTTCGCCTACTTCGAGCATTGCCGTCACGTCTTCCTCTTGCTGCCACTATCGTCGCTCTAGACCATTGATCTAGCTACCTCAGTTTTATTCGTCTTCATCCACTGCACCATGTCGTCAACGCCATTGTATCTTCCTCGACTACATCTGTCTTCTCCAACAACAACGAGCTACATCAGTACTTCTTCGTCTACGCCGCTTTACGCCGTGATCGTCTTAGAGGCCTTCTCTACTGGTCTTCTTCGATAATGGCACAAGATTCATAATGGTTCATTTCCTCGCTCACACGGTATTGATAACACCATTGTGTGCATTCGTCTCAATTCGTCTTTAGATCTGGTAAACCCAATGTGCGTATCATCCTCGATGGCTTCGACAGCATCGATTTTTTGACGTCTTCTTCCTCAACGACTCACGATCGCGTCACCGTCTTCGTCTTATCTTGGTTCACCGGTACCATCTCGCGTGCACGACCACTTCATGACGTCTCTCTGTGCATCCATGGCTTCATGGTACCTCGTCATCAACACACCGACTTCTTCGGCTACATCAACCACGGCTACCTTACGTAGCAGGTAGCTACCTCGATCACAGCTTCGTCGACTCCATCGCCTTTAGCTACCTCGACCACGGCATAAAGGGCTATCACCATTAAGCACTCGTGTCGATATCTTCTTCAGTCTAAACGTCCGCTTTACTCACGCTTAGACTACGAAGGATGTTAGAGTATATGGTATGTGTGTATATAGTAGATTCTAGTATATGGTAATAGAGATGATATTAGACAAGATTAGATTATATTTAGTCATTCCTTACCTGTAGATTACCTATCTTATCTTCGCTCATATACTGCTATATATATTGACCCCCGAGGCTCAGTACAAAACATCCACCATCTACTATTTCTCTCTCTACAATTCAACCGAAGCTTCCGGTGTCCAATTGGGCGTTGGCCTCAACATACCATGCATCGACACACACTCCTGTCGATTTGACCGGGACAAAGGCGAGGAGGAGACGACGACGTGGAGGAGGATTCAGTTCAATATTGGGAGCAGCGGACGACGCCGACGGGTCACAGATCATCTCCTCCTCCCTGCACAGTGCAAACCGGCAACGCAACGCGACATGCGAACAACGACATGCCGCTGCCTCTGCATCAGAAGCGTGTGGCATCCCATTCTCATATGGGGTGCCCGGCATGTGGCGAACAGAAGGGCACGCATCTCTCTGCCTGCTGCTCATCTTTTAGCACAAGATCGTATCACATGTGCGATAACTATAGTTTAAGGAGATCGGTTAAGGGAGTGGTTCACCTGCGACCTGCGTCCGAGCAAGTG
>KE372844.1:0-14219 GCA_000418225.1 Zizania latifolia | reverse complement strand
CACCTCCAATCCAGGACATGATCATTGGGAAGCGCTTGAAAGAGTGTTGCGATATTTGAGAGGCACAACCTCTTATGGAATTCACTACACTAGTTATCCATCTGTGCTAGAAGGATATAATGATTCCAATTGGATCTCAGATACGGATGAGATCAAAGCTACAAGTGGCTATGTGTTTACCTTAGCCGGTGCTATAATTTCATGGAGGTTTTGTAAATAGACCATATTGACACGCTTAACCATGGAGGCTGAACTTGTAGCATTAGACACAGCCTCTGTCGAAGCCGAGTGGCTTAGAGAGCTTCTGTTGGACTTGCCTTTGGTTGAGAAACCAATACCGGCAATCATCATGTACTGTGATAACCAAACCGTGTTAACAAAGGTTATGAGTATTAAAGATAACATGAAGTCCTCTAAACACGTGAAGCATAGGCTTAAATCTATTAGAAAGATAAAAAAAACTCTGAAGTAATCACACTGAATTATGTTCAAACCGAGAAGAACCTAGCAGATCCTGTTTCTAGGCAGCGCTTGTGCGCGACCGCTCGTGTGAACCTCGACGTCGACTATTTCCTCTACTCGCTGCCTGCTACTACTTCAGCTGTTCTGTAAGTAGTTCATATGTTTTTTGGTAGCATGTGTTTTCTAAAGTACGTGAAATGTCTGCTAGTGTTTCTTTATGCATCGTTATTCATCTAGGAGTTTATTCTCATAATAAAACTTGGAATTAAAATATTGTACATATTTCTAACACAGGAAACATTTATATTTTCTAAAAAACAGGAGGACAAAGTGGGGTGAGGTCCGTGAGGAGAAAAGAGCAACTACATTCTTTTCAGGAGAATACGCTAGCTTCACTCCTTAGAATGTACAAAAACAGTCTTTGCAACCTACGTTACAAAGAGCTAATTAAATTAAACCCCAACATATGGCGTACATAGAGTACGATACAGCCTAACGCCTGTAGAGCAATACAGTATTACACCTCCGTATATGAAGTGAAGTGTACAGCTACAGGTCAAAAACACATGGATAGATAGGCGTATCCGCATACGTATACACAAGCTTGACGACGGTTTCAGCGTTTGGCAGGTTCGATTTTTTGATCGGACAGCATGCCCTCGATGGCAACCTTCCAGACCTTGCAGTGTATCTGGTTCTCCAGCAGCAGCTGTACAACACCGGCCACCGTCCTCAGAGCCACCGGGAAGAACGCCCGGCCGTCCACCACCACCTCGCCGCCGTTGCAGGAGACGGCCAGCAGCTCATCTGAATCAGCCGAGCAGAAATGGAGGCAAGGATCAGTACAGCCAGGTAGTGCCAAACCATAACAGTTTCCATACTCGTAGCAGAACACAAACAAACGGTGATGGGACTGGACCATTGTGTGGCTAGCATACAAGATTACTACATTTATTACTTCCCCGATACATATTATTCGTTTGAATTTTTGAAAAATTTATCTAACTTTAAAAGATTTTAAATACACTTATTGATACATAATTCATGATAGATTTAATGAAACTAATTTAATATTATAGTTGTTGGTATTTTTTTATAAAATTAGTCAAAGTTAAAGAAGTTTGATTAATAGAAAAATCAAATGACTTATATCAAATGAAGAGTTCTTTGCTGAAGAACTAATCTAATGGAAGCTGACAGGGGTTTAGGAGTTAATCAACTCCTTGCCCTTATGACCTAGGATAATTAGCTTCTGTTTTACTTTAGGTCAGATTTAAGAAGGTCACGTGATCGGTGAGCGTGTAACTCAAGATGTAAATTAGGATGAAAGTGTCATAAGG
This sequence comes from Zizania latifolia, assembly GCA_000418225.1. NCBI lineage: Eukaryota > Viridiplantae > Streptophyta > Magnoliopsida > Poales > Poaceae > Zizania > Zizania latifolia. The sequence goes on along the minus strand of KE372844.1, from coordinate 12,417 downwards.
ATCTACATTCTTTAACTTCTTAATATATTACTATTTACTACGCAGTTCTCCTTCGCATTCGAGAAAAAAAAGTAACAGAGGCATTCAGGCAACACTTCAGGACATGTTGCAGTGCCGGTACGAGCTGTCTCCAGAGCGAACGACAGAGACAAACAATGCGATGGATTTTCCAACCAACTTGATGAATTAATTGTGTGTGCATGCAGATAGAGCTGAAGAATGTTCCTGTGCATGACTAGCACACTAAAACGTACTACTGTGCAAGTATGCAACGTGGTTGTGGTTCTTACGGTCCTTGTAGGTCGAAAATGCCCCATGCAGGCGCTTCTTCCCCAACCTCAGCGCCACTGTGTCGCGCCGAGGGAAGACGGCCACCGTCCTCACCCGCACGCTCCCTGCACGCCACACAAACACCATGGGCGTCATTGCAGGACTCTGGTTTGCATTAGCTAACAGTGTACTAGTAGTATACTGGAGTTCTTGCATAGGTTGTTGTTAATTTGATCTCTCACCACAAGGCAGCCGAACCCTGAGAGTTGTGCCTTTCTGGATGCTAGTAGTGCAGATGCCCACTGAGTTGCTGCTGCTGATTCCCCTGACGGCTGCCCTCAGTTTCAGGGTTGCAGCTCCTCGCAGACCTGAACAAAATGCAGAACCAGAACAGAAAGAACACCATTTAACATCAGTTCTACTTCTTCCCAAGGTTCAAGTTATTTTCTTTTTGTTACTTATAGTTTGTATGAGTACATGTAGCAGCGGTGGCGGTGAGGGTGAGCAGCTCAGCAGAGGAGCAGCTCCCGAGTCCAGTTTTCACAGCTGATGTCACATGGGACCTGTTGGCGCCGGCGGTCTCTGCTACCTCTGCGCAGACGGTGGCTACCAGAGCGGCGGCGGAGGCGAGCACGGTGCCCATCCTCTTGCCGTCGGCAGCCTCGGCGCAGCTCACTCCGGCAGGCCTCAGCTCGCACACCGACACGATGCCCGCGATTGCCGCAGCGAGCTGAGCAACTGACACGGCTGCGTGGGCATGCGCCACGTGCAGCCGGAGCTCTTCTTTCCTCTTCTTTCGCTGGCTTCTGGTGACCGAGATGCCATTCAAGAAATGTCCTCGGAGAATAGCCTGTATATGTCCCACGTTGAGCTGCTGATTTCCAATGAAAACAAAGCATTCACTGTGTCAAATCCGACAAGATACTAACTGTACAACTTGAGTTACAATGTACTATACTGTGCCTGTGGCCTGTAGCCTGTGCCATGTTAGTGTTGTCATATTGCTTGTGCCGTGTCCTTACCCAAGTAGGTTGCTTTAGCTTAGGCTTGCGCTGTACAGGGCTAGGCTTCTCGCTGGCTAGAGCACACTGTCAGACAAGCAAGAGCTGATCTTACGTAGGAAGATAACTCCTGTAGTGGATGAGAGTTAAAGAGAGTCTGAGACCAATTACTGGCATACCCATGTCTGATTGAAGAACTGGCTTTTGCCTCCTCCAAAGTGGACCTTGGAAAGATGTCTCTCTTCGCCTTCGCCTTCGCCTTTGTCTTTTTCTTCATTTTCCTCTTCGTCTTTGCTTGCCTTCTCTAGATGATGGTCTTCAGATGATGTTCCAAGGCTCTGCGTGCGTAAAAGTAACATAATAAAATTTCTCCAGGCTTAATGTTCGTGCTTATGGAAGCACTTTGCGATGTGTACTACAAAATAATAGAGTAATTCTAAGTCTTGTAGACGTTGACACCCTTCATTGGTAAATGGAACTGAAACTGACTGGTCCATGTATACTTTATGTAATGAGAAAATTTAGGATTTGCACTTAGAATATTTGCCCTCCTTTGATGGGTAATTCATTGTACGCTCTTCTTTAGTGCGTTTTCTTTAGAAAATACCCCTTTTATACATTTTAGTATAAGTTTGGTATATCACTATATATTATACTGTATTTTGCCCCTATGTACAAAGTGCCCTAGCCTTCGCCCTAGCTTCTGCTGCAGAGAAAAAAAGAAGCGCTTCAGTTCTACTCAGTATGAAAACCCTAGTTGGTATCACATTATATACGGGGGCAAAATGATCATCTAAGGGATAAAATACAGTATAATATATAGTGGTGTACTAAACTTGTACTAAAATATATAAAAGTGGTATTTTCTAAAGAAAACACATTAAAGGAGGACATATAATGAATTACACACTATGATAAATCCTGAAATCTCATCTAGTGAGAGGGCATATTCTGAATTTTCTCGTATGTAAACATACATTGGATGAGAATACTTGGAACAGATCCGAGGAGGAGGGGCTCCATGTCCGAGAGAGGAACTCCATTGCCTGCTCAGGAATGGCCGGCATATCTGCAGGATGGCAACGTTTCGAACGCCATGATTTCTCTCCACATTGGATTGCTGCCGTGCGCCCATCGATCTGTGGGTTCTCTGCCTGTTTCAACGTTAAGCAATTGCACTACGGTTACAGCCTGAACACCTTAGTTTAACAGGTTAGTGTCCCGATTCATTCCACGTGGATGGACCGAAATATCGGTCTACCAAACGAGATCTAAGTAATTAATACAGAAGAAGCTTGAAATAATAATGTTAGAAGAGGAGATGCATGCAATAGCATAGTTGCATAAATATGTAGGCACCTATCTGATAACAACAATAGTTGAACCTTTCTCAGAACTTGTCAGAAGATCCAACCATGCCAAACAGAGTATTCGTGCTAAAACTTCAGTTGAATATATAAATAGTAGCCTTAGCCAACAACTAGGGTTGCTTGTTTTCTACTACTATAAAGCTGAGAGAAGTATGGATGCACACTGCACAGAAGCATCACCATTTGACAGGACAGAGAATGGCATCGTCTTTGGAGGGAGGCCATCCCGAACTCCACTCCTCTCCTGGAATGCTCCATAATCACCGATTCGATCAGGCCGCGTTCAGAGATATTACAGAACCAAATAAATGTCAATGGAGTGTGGCGAAAAGATCATCCCGGCACTGCCTATTTATACTCAAAGGCAGGTTATTGTCGTCCACTAGATGTGATATCAAAAGACTGCCTCCTACAGTGTAACTCCTTTTCACTGTTTAGGATTCGCATTTCTTACTATGGACAACTCAGTACAAAACAACCACTAGAGAACAATAGAAATTATTGAATTAAAAGTAAGGCATAATTGACTGTATGCACAGAATGATTAGAGAACTTTGTTTCAGGTAAGACAATGTTTTTGCATGTTAATTGAGTGGTATAAGTAATAATAAAATTATGGCAAATTTTACGGTATACCCAAATTAGTGTGGACTATCCATCTATCATGGGTGTTGGGCTAGGGTTTTGGGCCAGGCCTAGCCCAGCCATGTGAAAAGTGGCCCTAGGCATAAAGAAATAAAGCATCGAAGATTAGATCAAAAGAGGCCGGGTTGGAACCCTACCTCGTCGGCGCGAAGGCTGCCACGTCGACGAGGCTAGAGGCCAATCCAGCCGTGTCTTTCAGGAAATATCGCTGCATGTGATAACTTGGTATCAGAGACCACTTTTCTAGGACGCTCTCGCTGTCCGACAGCGATGGCTACCGACGGTTCGGCTGTTACTTCCCCACCGGTGGAAGACGTGCTCCGGGAGGTTCTCCAAGGGATGCGGGACCTCCGTCGCGACGTTCAGAAGATTAGCGAGGCGCTCAACCACATCAGTCGATGGATGGAGGATCTACAACTGTAGGAACAGGCGCACAATTTTGCCACCCGTCGACTCGAGCTAGGGCAAGGCGAGATGCTGCCAGCCAGGACCTCGCGCGCGGGGAGTCCGGGCAGCTCGCGTCACCGGATGCCTACGCCACCTCCTGCCGACCCGCCCCTATCCGGCCATGCCAATGATTCTGCCCCACCTGTTGCCACTTCACCAAAACCGCCGCCGCATGGACTATCATCGCCGAGCAGCCGTAGGGCCGCCACCGCCGTGCTGCTGCCGATCAGGACACCGTTGCGAGAGCTACTGCCACAATTTTCAGATTGCACGAGTCCTTCCACATCCATGGCGTCACCATCTTCTGCACCAGATCACCGTGTGCCTCCCACATCATGGGTCCCCCACGACGAGTTCATGCGGCGATACCCTGCTATCTAGCTCGAGGACGAGCTACTTTTCGACAGCGGGGGAGATGTCAGGTGGGGACGGGCTGGGCCATGGCTTGGAGTTGTCCTTTTTCTATGAGGAATGGGATGGGGTCCACCTTGAGTTAGGATTAGAATTCTTTTAGTTTAGAATAATAAGCTGAGATATAAAAGGCTTAAGTTTTATTCGTATTAGATGTTGAGTTAGGATTAATGTCGTCATATAACTTGAGGACGAGCTGCTCAAAAAGAGGGGGTGTAGATATCATGGGTGTTGGGCTAGGGTTTTGGGCAGGGCCTAGCCCAGTCGTGTGAACAGTACCCCACATGGGTACTATAGCAGAATTAGGGTTTAGGGTTATCTTTAGGAGTCCTATTTCCTTAAGAATAGCTAGGAGGTTATTTGGATGTAATATAAATATGGCCCTAGGCACAAAGAAATAAAGCATCGAAGATTAGATCAAAAGAGGCCGGGTTGGAACCCTACCTCACCGGCGCGGAGGCTGCCGCGCCGACGAGGCTAGGGGCCAATCCGGCCGTATCTTCCAGAAAATATCACTACACATGACACCATCTTAATTGATCAAACGGTCACAATTAAAAAGACAATATATTACCTCCTATGAGTAAAATAGATCATTAATAATTATTATATTTATTTTTATATTTTTAAAAGTTAATTATTAATGTCTATTAATTACATACTTTGTTTTGAAAGAGATTTGGTAGCTAGATTTTGCTCCTACCAATTTAAAGAAAGAGATCAATCAAAAAAGGAAAGTTGTATGACGCATATAGTCTGCAATAGCCAGTTAGTAAATTATTTAATTTTTATTTAAAAAAACAATGGATCAGATTTATTAAGGTGTACACAAAAAAGTCCAAGTATATATAGTATTTCTAAAACACAGATCACCAAGCTTTTATAATAAGTACAAAACACCCCTATACCGCCGAAAAAACAGTAAGTGCTGTACTAATTCAATACATAAAGAAAATGAAGATATAGTTCTTCCCCTTTCAGGTCTTGTGCTCCTCAATTAAAGTACTAACTGTAAATCCAAAATGCTTTTTAGGGAATAGCTCATCTTAAAACTGTTGAAAATAATCATGAGATAAGTGAAAATGACTTAGAGTAATGTAGATTTTGATATAGTATTATGGTTAGAATCTAGACGATTCCTACTAGGTTTCTAATAGATCACGATTCCTACTAGGATTCTAAGTGTTTAGCAGGTCCTATAAAATATTGAGATGTAACCTATGTATTAGATGTGGTATGGAAAAGAGAAAAATGAGATGAATAGAATCTAAAATTTGTCTCATATTATTTTTGTTTTTTCACCACTTTTATTTGTTAAGTCAGGTATTCCTGAGCCCGTTACCAAGTAACACAACAGAAATCGTTGCGTATAGTCTGGCGAGCACAAACACAAAAAGCGTTGTGCGTGGTCCGGTGTGCATGATATTTTTTCTAAAAAAAACAAACCAAATAGGTAGTAAATTGTTGCGTATGGGATCAAGGAGATGACCCTACTAGTGGCAAGTTGGCATGGTTTATGATTGCCACACATCAACGTGGAATATATGCAATGTGGTATGCACATCTGAAAAAGTAAGTGTATGCGTCCATATGATAGATGGCAATTCGTCCACTAGCTTCAACAAATAAAACCGTAATTGACCACCGAGATTTATATGACAAGGCAGAATGATTCTGAAGCCAGAAGAAAGGACTAACATTGATTGGATTTTTTGGATACTGAGTGGCCAGACAAAACAAGATGGGCAAACCACCGCGAAGGATGTGACCAAAGGGGAAAATGTAGGGTCGAGCTGACAAAAGCATCCATTTTTTCGCATCGATTCTTGGTTTATGCATTTCCTAACTGAAACCAGAAGGAAATATCAACGCTACCTGCCAGTGGCATACGTACAAGCCGCCGGCGGCTTGCGGGCCGCGTCGGCGGTGAATCACCGCGATCTCCGGCGGTTGATGCATAGGCGACGGAGGAAGCGGTGGGTGCCGCCGCCGACTGGGGGCTCGGCTCGCCGGCAGTGGGAGTAGTGGGAGTCGTCGGCCCGGTGGGCTTGTTCGATGCCAACCCAACAGGGAAGGGAAAATAATGTCGTGTCTAACTGACATAAAGTTTACGCGTTTACAATTTTACTATAAATTTCTTTCACTCTCTCGCCATTTTGTGGTTTATGTTTTTTTCATTTTCATTTTCTGAAAAAATTGGCCATTTGCCACTCTCAACAATGGAATTTGCAAATTTGGCATTCTCACCGTGGGCTTTGTAAATTTACCATGAAAAAGATGTGTTTCTTAATTTTATTGCCATTACTTCTATTCTGCAGTTTTTTTTTTCATTTTTTTCTCCAAAATAAACTGGTGAAAGGACAGAACTGCCCCTGCCCTGGTTCTCTCTCACGTAATCTCTTAGGTAAACACTGCGTGCGCCAGTGGCCACAAAGTTTTCCACGTCGCCGCTCTCGCCGCGCCGCCGCCCTCTGCCCTCGTCGCCGCCCTCCCTGCACCACTACCCTCTGCCCTCGCTGCCGCCCTCCGCTCCGCTCCGCCGCCCTCCCCGCGCCGCCGCCATCCGTCGGCCATGAGATCACCGGTGACGAGGAGCCTATCACCCTGTAGAGGACCCTGTTGAGCGGAAGACAAGGAGGCCGATCGGCTGGAAAGGAGAACAGCATGCAAAACAAAACGTTGTGTACAAAAGTGACCAGACGAAAATTTTCACCAGAGGCAGTTCTGTCCTTTCACCAGATTATTTCGGAGAAAAAATGAACAAGCACATCTTCTCCATGACAAAATTTTGAAGCTCACGATGAGAATAAGAATGACAAATTTATGAAACCCATTATTAAGAGCGGCAAATAACCAATTTTCTCAAATTTCATGCTCGCACACAAACTTCTGAACAGAACACCTGGGTCTCTGGCGACGCGCTGCGGCGGCGCGGCGGCCTCCCGGTGGCTCGGAAGGCCTCCCGGCACGCCATGGCGCCGGCATTCGACGAGTTCGAAAGGCCGTTCATCATCCTCAGGGAGAGGAAGACGCGACTGCGGGGGCTCGACGCTCAGAACGCCAATGTAGCCGCACCTCCCTCCCTCGGCCCCAAGGGCATGGACGAGATGCTCCAGTCCTCCGACGGCGACGCCACCATCAGTAAACGCCCGCTAACCCCCTCTCTTGTCTTCCCTGTTTGGCTGTTTGGCTTACTTCTTGTTGCTGGGTGGTTTGCTTCCATGCGATCTGGACATTGCGACTGTTGCTTTGAAGCTTAGTGTCTTTGCTCACATCGAGATGCTTGCTCGACCATTGTTTCCGCTGGAATAATCTGTATGGTGTGTAAAGCTTGAACCTTTTTACTGCTGCAATAGCGAGTCAAGATTCCTCCTAAAGATTAAGATCTGTTTAATGGATCAATGCTGGAATGTGTGAATTTGGGATCTGCGTTATGTATGCAATTTGTCTCAAGAGTGTCTCTTCATACTGTTGTTGATCCATTTACTGATTGAACACCTTACCATACGAGCCACCAAATGATGGGGGCAACGATCCTGGAGCAAATGGATGTTGACAACCAGATTGCAAAGCTGACGGTGGAGCTTTCCTGCAGTCAAGATTGAGAAATTGGAGATAGTACTACCACCGTCATGTCCGGATCACTCCTAGGACAAGGTGAGAAACTGTTAGAACATGGTATTCAGTATTCACCCAATTAGGATCACCGAAGGTTATGAGATGGCATTAAGGTCTAAGGATAGCTTCTCTGGTTTTATCAAAACTCGATTTTGTTAAACAGATTTTAGAGCTTAAAAACCTAAACTTTTATGTGGATCACATGAAAATTTTGATCTCCATACAACCATGTACAACTTCATTACATGACCTAAACAAAATTTTAGGTTCCTAGGCTCTAAAATCTGTTCAACGAATTCGGGTTTTGGTAAAACCAGAGATCAAAACAACCCCTGCATCTCTCAAAAGTTTGAGTTCAGTACTATAACTTTTGAGCCCTTGGTACAGACCTGCATGACAACTCTATGCTCAAATATGTAAGACACAAAATATGAAAATATTCTGTTAAGTTATCAACTTCTTTATTCAAACCCTGAATAGTTTCAGTTACAAGTTAGTTTTTCATCTCTCTCAATTAAGCCGACTGCGGAACAATTGTCTTGCAGTTTATGATCAATGGCATTTGGTGGCATCGTGATGTTTAGATTATGTTATTTCTGTCTTTCATGACTTAGTTTTTAAAACTATTTGTTTAGTAAGGTTGATTTGTACAAAGGACAAAATCATCTAAATTTTTTTAATATAAGGGTTAAAGTGATAATTTTCTACGTGCGAAACCTAGCAGTACAATCTTCCTGGTACCTCTGTAGTATAGTATTATTTATGGAGGGTAAAGCCATATTCTCTTACCTGTTGGCAGTAATGTTCCGGACAAAAGTACCTTATTGCCTAGGAGCTTGTTTGGGGAAGATTTTGGCAGGTATAGCTACTCTAGGATCTGAATCTCTCTCAATACAGACTAGATTTTTACTTACAATTATGAAAATTATAAAAAATAATAGCTACATAATCTAGTATCAAAAGCTGAGGAATATCATATTCTCTATATTTTTACTAGCGAGATACTCGTTAATTAGGCAACGGCTTAAATAATGATAATAATTGTATACTATGCATTTGTTTATGTTTACTCGTATACATCTTAATAACTCACATACAAGCATGTACAAGGTGAATGGGTGATGCATCAGCGTGAGAAGAAAAGCTACGGCAAAATCACACTCCACCTAGCAGAAGTAGTATCGATCTTTGCGTGCATTCACGTCGGCCTGATCACCGTTTGCCGTGCTTGAGCTTTCGATCTGACAGCATGCTCTCGATGGAACTATGGAAGCCTTCCAGACCTTGCAGTGCATCTGGCTGTCCAGCAGCAGCTGCACCGTCCCCGCCGCCGTGCTCAGCGGCCAGCGCCACCGGAAAGAACCCCCGGCCATCCACCGCCGCCAGCTGCTCGCCGCCGCCCGAGACGGCCAACACCTCATCTGGACCGGAATAGCGGCCGGCGAAAAGCAGAACGGAGATCAGTATATAGTTGTCGCAAAGCAGGTGCAGTGCAGGTCAGTCTGTTAACAATTCTTACGTAAAGATGTGATCGTATGTCCTTCTTTTAGATATAAATTAAGAGTTTATTTTCCACATGTGGGGTACTTTTATATCAATGATATATAGACCAAAAAATAAATTCTCAATTTCATGAGAATGTCGCGAATGCGCGAGGCGCTTCTTCCTCAGCGCCACTGTGTCGCGCTCCGGGAAGATGGCCACCGTCCTCAGCCTCACCATCCGTGCATCCCACCCAAACACCAATATCACACCGCTAATTAAATTTCTACACCCTGCTCAATGCTATTGTTTCCGTAAAAAAAACTTTACTTCTAGCATTCAGCTCAATGCTGCTCGCTCCGTCTTCTAGCCCTTTAATGTTGCCCTAAAAATAATTTATTTTTATTTTATTATCTATTCTCGTTTTACAAATCAAGAATTTTTATTATTTCAATACACTCTGTCAACATCTTACCTATCATTTCACAATATTATTTTATTATTAATAAAAATATTTGTTTCTTTTACTATTACAACTAATTTATCAACTATGTTCCAAAAATAAGATTTTGTAGGAAGTAAAGAGTGCATATTATGAGGAGCCAGTACTATTTCTTTTTTAGTCACAAATAAAATTACTAATCTCTTAGGAGCCAGTACTTGCTATCTTCTTTTTTAACAAATTAAACAAAATCTCTTAGGTGTCTACATCTCCTGTTTATTCTTAGAAATCTCTCAGGACTCAGGAGTAGTAGTACAGATAGAATGATATTACTTGCACTGCTGGTTTTCTGGTTGGAAAATAAAGTTTATAAGATGGGTGATGTCAAAGTTCTCCTTATAAGAACCAAACAGTCTTCCATATGTTACCGGTATCCTCATGAGAGAATGACTTTAAAACTCACCCATAAAATTTATTTCCTTGCAGTTAGTTTGCATGCATATAGCATAACAAAGCACTACTACTAGACTTTTTTCAAGGTACTAATACCATTGGTTTGGTCTCTCACCGCTAGGCAGGTAAACCCTGAGAGTTGTGCTTCTCTGAATGCTAGCAGTGTTGGTGCTCATCATGGAGTTGTAGCTGCTGATCCCCCTGCTGACGTCTGCCCTCAGCTTCAGCACGGCTGCTCCTCTCAGACCTGGAAGAAATCAACACAAGCTCAGCATCAACCGTAGCATCTCAGTGAGCTTGTAGCTAGCTAGCTTTCGCTTTTTTGCTTGGCGCCATTGAAACACTATCGGTTAGTGGTTACACGTCGCAGCGGTGGCGGTGAGGGTGAGCAGCTCGGCCGGGGAGCGGCTGTCGAGGCCGGCCTTCACGGCGGAGGTGACACGGGACCTGTTGACGCCGGCGGACTCTGCGCAGACGGTGGCCACCAGCGCGGCGGCGGAGGCGAGCACCGTGTGCTCAGCTTCCTGTCGGCTCCGGCGCCGGCACCGCTCCTCAGGCCTCAGCTCGCACACCGACACGACGCCCGCGATTGCGGAGGCGAGCTGGGCGACCGAGACGGCCGCGTGGGCCTGCGCCGTGTGTAGCCGGAGCCCGTCTCGCGCGCCTCTTCCTCCTCCGGCATCCGGCGACGGGCATGCTGTCCATCAAGTATCCTCTCTGTACTGGAGGTCTCCTCAGAACTGCCATCATTTGTCCCATGTTCAGCTGCTCATTTCCAATGGAAACCAAAAGCTTTCGTTAATTCATTCACTGTGCCTAATCGGACAAAATAAGGCATATCTTTTTATATCATTAGTTACTTTATTATATATCATCAATAACTATTAAAATAATAATATATAAAAGTATTTTTAAATATCAATCTAATTATATGATAGGTATAATATTAAACCTAAGTATTTAGCTTAATTATTAGTCAAAAATTATAAATATTGACTTTCCTAGAATGGATGTACTCTGTTCGTTCTAGAATATAACAAGTTTTAGCATTCAAAATTCGTCTTTAAATATAATAAAATAATGTCTCAAATTTGTAAAAGATAGTTTTTGTCTCTAAAATACTCATACTACTTACAGACTTAGATTACTCATTACTTTATTACTCTATCTAACCACTCTTGGATCCATATTCATCCATCCTGATAAGTAAAGAGAAAAGTATGATATTCTTACTGTATGGAAGAAGTAGTAGTTTACAATACACTACAACTACATACACTATGTATAGTCTACAATTAGGTAAATCTCCAAGGTTTTTGTGAAATTACTTCCTTCCAAACAGGGCCCATATAAGTGCAGTCACATCTCTTGTGTTGTGTCCTTACCCAGGTGATGGGTTGGTTTAGCTTATTAGGCTTGCCCTGCCCTGATCTAGACTTCCCAGTGGCCAGAATTCCCTGTCAGGTAGAGCAAATCCAGATGGATCAGAAGATGCATTTGCAATGATAGGCTAACTCCTGTAGCAGATTACAGATGAGACTATTGTCTAACTTACCCATGTCTGGTTGAGCAGTTGGCTTCTACCTCCATCAAACCGAGCTGTGTGACATTTTGCTGATGATTTATCTGAAGGTACAATATATATATATATAATATGTATTATAATGGGAATGCAATGTTTATATTTGAGTTTGAAAATAGTGGGTTGTCATACTTAGGATACATTTGGTTGGAGAGTAGAGTATCATGAAATAGTTTTATTTAAGTTTTTTAAATGTTTGGTTGGTAGATGATTTTCTTTAAATGTTGAACGAACTCATCCAAAATATTAGTGAAATACAATCATCCCATTTAGTCCATAAAAAAGACCGTGAGCCATGGTTACATGGTTAGAGTGAGATGAAACCATTCTTGAAGACTAGAATTGAGCAATCTTATCATTAAAAACTAAAATAAAGATATATACTCTCTAACTAAACACACATTTAATTTCTGCAACTGGAACTGAATGGTTATGGTTCAGATGAGTACATCTATGTAAACATACACTGGGAGAAAGTATTTGGAAGAGATCCGAGGAAGAGGGGCTCCATGTCCGAGAGAGGAACTCTATTGTCTGCTCAGGAATGGCTGGCATGTCTGCAGGATGGCAGCATTTTGGACCCCGTGATTTCTCTTTACACCTGTTTGCCGCCTTCTGCGCATCGATATGCGTGCTGTTCTCTGCCTGTTCGAACATTCCGCAAACGGCCATGCCGGCTAAAGTCAGGCTTCATGG
>KE372843.1:346448-370455 GCA_000418225.1 Zizania latifolia | reverse complement strand
CGGAAAGAACAACAGAAAATCGTCAGAAAATCAATCTCGCGCGACGTGCAAGGAAAAAGATGCGAGCCGATCACAGAAATGCGCCGAGCCGATGACAAACGCTGGAGCCTAGCTATCGGGAGAGCTGCTGGCGTTAGACGTGGGAGCTGTCGTCCGATCGTGCAGGGCGCCACGCGCCGGGGATCTGGAGCCGGGACCTGCATCCCGGATGCACGCCATTTTTTCCACTCTAAAACAGGGTGTAGCTGTTTCTAACTTTCTCGTGATTATGATAACATGAACAATCAAACCGAATCAGGAAATAGACTCTCATTATTAATCGTTACTCGGATCCGTATGCCAACAACGGATCAGAACTCTACGAGGATATCATGTGCTAATGTATACAGATAGATGGATTACTTTCGGCCAGTTAAAATCAGGGTTAGATAAACCGAACCAGGTCTGATAACCGGCTAAATCCGAATGGTCCAAATCAATCAAAATTTCAAAATCTAAAATTTTAATTCTAAATTTTGAATGAAATGGTTAACGAAGGTTTGGTGTTGCTAAGCGATAGATTAGGAACAGTAATTGACTTGTTTGCATTAAAAACATATCTTTTTCAAAATATAAAATATGAAAAATCACAGAAAATTTAGAAAAATGTAAATAGGAAATTTTTTATTTATTAAATTAAATGGTAGAGAAAAATATTTTTTGTAAGGTTATTTTTATAAAAAACAAAAAACTGGCAAAAAAGATATTGGGTTGGGTCATTTTTATTTTACCGTTATATTGTGCTCTAGACCTATTCCAAATTAAAAAAAACTAATACATAAAAAATTATTATAAATCACTCACTACTTATAAATTTTTTTAAAATTTTAAACTTTTAACATCTACGTTTAGAATAAACCGATGGATTTGCGGAGCGGTTACACACGGTCGATCGGGCCCTGGTTAGTGGTTATCGTCCCATGACGGCTTCTCCTCGGCGGAGCGCGCGTCTCTCCGGGCTGGCTGGTGGGGTCGGTCTCGGCGGGGACCCACCGGAGCAGCCTGCACCGAAAGCGCTAACGTGGGCCGGCCGGCCGACGGCGACGTGTCCAGGCCCCGGGCGGTGGGCCCTGCGCCTCACGTGAGGGGCGTGGGCCGCGGCGGCTCTGACACCGCTGTCGTGGGGCCTGCTCTCGTCTGCGACAACCCCTACTTCATCCATGGGCCCACTCCTGAAGCTACTACTGTTCCTGTCCTTCCGTGACGTCCATCTGACTTTGCATTCAATTCGGTGATCTTTCTTTTTTTAAATATATTTGATGATGTTATATTTAAAATAAATATTTGTTTGATTATATTAATATTTATAAGGACGATATTAAAACTGTATATGTGAAAAATAAGTGTCAAATAATTAGATCTTAGTTTTTGTAAAGAATAAATGTTGTTTGCTCGTGCAATCAAACTCGAGAGATTGATCAATAGCTATGTAAGAGCATCTTCATCTAACCTCTCATCTCACTTTCTACCCTATTATTTAGCAAAATATCTTTAAAATCTCTCTCCAATCAACTTTCTACTCCACTTCTTATCTCATCTTACTCTCTATTTTGGCTCCTCTCATCCTCATAGCTAGCGAGCCAAAACCGCTCCCTATCCTTTTTATTTTGACTTTTTCATGTATTTTGGTTTATTATACATACTGTTGGAAGAAAATAACTCCCGCTGTATTTAAGGTTGACTAAGAGTTGATTAAGAGACATTGAACGCCGAAGGCCCCTTCGAGGCCTTCTGGACTTCGAATAGAAGATTGCTTCGGAGCCCCCCTCGAGCTGTGGAGCCTCCGAACCACATGCCGCTAGACAGACTCGAAGGCTCTGAAACCACTCCAAAGTAAGGGCCAAAATCAGGGGCTCCAGTTCCCTCCGACAAGACATATACTTTACGGTGTTCATACGGCATTTCACCATGTTACCCCTATATAATCCCCTATACATCACTGTATAGTCGGTTGTAAGTAGATGGCAGTCTGATAATACCCTGCTTATGCTGCGCATATAAATACCCTCCTCTTTGTAAGAGTAGGGAGGATGGAACAATTATTATTCACATCTCATATAATTTACTAGACGTAGGGCTATTATCCAACATTCAGAGGCCTGAACCAGACTCAAACATCACATATAAACACATGCCTTTCGAGGCTAGTTAAACCTGTCACGTAATTATCAATTACGCCAATAGTTGGCGCCGTCCGTGGGGAGCCTATTTCTAAATTAGCCTCTCTACTACAACCTTAATAATCAATTTTGAAGCATACCTCTGAAGAAAAATAAGGACGCGGCCCCTCCTTGGGGATCCCCTCGGATTCCAAAAGCCATGCCACATTTTGGAGAACCTTCAGCTGAAGCCAGCGCTCCAGGCCTAGAAGACCCCATGAACCTGGGAAGCCTCCCTTAGTCCTGGGCGTCCTAGGGGCTACGGGGCCTACCGCAGTCCTTCCTTCAGCCTGAGGCGCTCTAAGGGCTGCAGGGCCCACCGCAGTCCTGCCTTCGGCCTAAGGCTTCTAGACCTCTAGAGCCTCCATGCCCCCAAGAGAACATCTTTGAGGGCCTTGGATAAAACGCCTCGTAACATAGCTTCGAAACAAAACGCCTCGCGAGACAAGGCTTGCTGCAGTCAAAGGTAATTAACATCTCTCTCGGAAGAGACTTTGCATATATACCAGCTCTGGACAATTTTAACCTAGCAAGGGACGCATCGTTACGCTTTTATGGTTTCGATGACCTCGTACAATGCATTTCCATACCGCTACCCGAACACTCGGCTCAGCACGAGACTGATAAAGTCAACGCGTTTATGAGTACACAACACTTCGGTGTGATCTGCTCCACCTTTATTTCTTCACAGTGCCACAGGGCCTGAAGCAATATAAACAGAAACATACATGTCTCTGGGTCCCAAGCGCCCCTTGGTTCGAAACATTGCTTCGCTTCCTAAAAAATATCGGTGTGATCCGCTCCACCTTTATTGCTTCACAGTGTCCCTGGGCCCGAAGCAATATAAACAGAGACATACGTGTCTCCGGGTCCCAAGTGCCCCTTGGTTTGAAGCATTGCTTTGCATCCTAAAAAATATCAATATGATCCGCTCTACCTGTATTGCTTCACAGCACCCTCGGGTCCGAAGCAATATAAACAGACATACGTGTCTCTGGGTCCTAAGCGCCCATTGGTTCGAAGCATTGCTTCACTTCCTAAAAATATCGGTATGATCCACTCCACCTTTATTGCTTCACAGCGCCCCCGGGTCTGAAGCAATATAAACAGAGGCATACGTGTCTCTGGGTCCCAAGCGGCCCTTGGTTCGAAGCATTGCTTCGATTCCTAAAAAATATCGGTGTGATCTGCTCCACCTTTATTGCTTCGCAGTGTCCCCAGGCTCGAAGCAATATAAATAGAGACATACGTGTCTCTAGGTCCCAAGCGCCCATTGGTTCGAAGCATTACTTCGATTGCTAAAAAATATCGATGTGATCCGCTCTACCTTTATTGCTTCATAGCGTCCCTGGGCCTGAAGCAATATAAACGGAGACATACGTGTCTTCGGGTCCCAAGCGCCCCTTGGTTCGAAGCATTGCTTCGCTTCCTAAAAAATATTGGTGTGATCCGCTCTAACTTTATTTCTTCACAGCGCCCCTTCGCCTGAAATAATATAAATAGAGACATACGTGTCTCTAGGTCTCACGCGCCCATTGGTTCGAAGCATTGCTTCAGTTCTTAAAAAATATTGGTGATCTACTCCACCTTTATTGCTTCACAGCACCTCCGAACCCGAAGCAATATAATAAGAGTTACCGTACCTCGAGCCAACATCTCGAGACGTGCCTTCGGCTTCCAAACAACCCTAAATTTGAAGCATTGCTTCGTCCTTAACAAAAATTCGAGGCATTGCTTCGTATATTACAAAAACCAAAGCATCGTTTCATCTCTTATGAAAAAGTGAAGCATTGCTTCGTCTGTTATAAAAAACCAAAGCATCACTTCCTCTTTTACAAAAAACCAAAGCATGGCTTCATCTCTTACAAAAAACCGAAGCATTGCTTCATCTCTTACAAAAAATCGAAGCATTGCTTTGTCTATTATAAAAAACCGAATCATCACTTCATCTCTTACAAACTTTCGAAGCATCTCTTTGTATTATGAGTTAAACAACAGCAGTTAGAACCTTGAAACTATACATTAGCGACAATCACTATATACGTATGAAATACTCGCAGCACATATACGCTACGCTAATACCTACCACGAGCAAAGGGGGGAGCAGTAAAGGCGTATATGTCCAAAGCAAGTTCAATCCAAGCATTTGAGGTCGTAAGAAATACGCTTTATACACTTTAAATGTCAGCTACACTTTATTGACACTGGAATTTGGACTGACGCACCATTAGTTAGGTGACCCAGGCAACAAGAGCCGATGGGCCATCGATGGAGGTTTAAACAAGCGTAGATGGGCTACGTGCAATATGGCCCGATGTTTCGTGGTTGGTTTTTGTAGTTAGTAGATAGTTAAGTCAGTTAGGATTCTGCGTTATCCGTAGGCAGCGTGTCAACCCGGCTATAAATATGAAAGCCCAGGGTTATTATAATAAGTTCACACAACTCAGTCAATAAAATCATTCGGCGCATCGCTAACTTTAGGTACGTAGCATTAGGGTGATTCTTCGCTAGAGTTATGGCTAAATTGGTTGAGTCCGATCTATAACTTCGATGGAGATAGCCTGTTGGTAAAACTGATTCAGATGTTTATGGTTTTCTCGGTTGAGTCTGATACTATGATCAGATGGAGTAGGTTTGCTAGTTATCGGTTAAATACATTGATTCACATTCTCTTAACGTGTTTTATAGATTTGATCTCTGTGTTTACCAATCACAGCAGTTTAACTAATCAAATTAGATTAGATCATATGTCGATCGGCAATGGCACGCTACCTCGGTTAGGTCCGATCCGTGGCGTTGATGGGGTTACATACGGGATGATCTGGCCTGATATATTAAAATGACGTTCGTCGATGTTTTAGCTGATGAATTATCTATTACTCTGTTAATCAGATTTGTTACGTTCATTACGCTCTTAATAACCTATCTTTACGCTACATCGATTTAGTTCAAACTGTAGAGATTGGCAATTTGGAGTTATATTGCTGGAGCCGATTGGCAGGGTTTATTGTTCTACATGGATTTTTTCTGATACATCATGATTTTCTTATGTGCTATCGTTGCCGATGCCGATAGGCTATCACCGATAGCGTTAGGATATCTCACGTCTGTCTCCTTGTCAATTGCAGGGTCAAATTGACTAGCACACCTACTGATACCTCCGGGTTATATAGGGCCTGCACTGGAGCTAAGCAGACACTTTCAGGCCTTTGAGTGTGAAGACATAGAAATACCTACGATTTTTGCGTCAATATGCTTTCTTGGCACGCCCGTAGGGACCATTTTATGAATAATCAGGTTGATTTTCTTCATCGGCATCGTGGTCGAGAAGGAAGTTGAACAGACCAAAAACACTGTCATCTGGTCACCTTGGAACTTTTGACCGATGAACAACGAGTAGAAGTACAACAGACTGTTGCAGACTTTTAGAAGCTATGTTTAGAATCTATTAGCATGACTCGGTAAGGGGCGATCTAGAATAATCAACTACCAATCCCATCTCTCCAGGCCTTGTCCAGCAGTCAGAGTCCGCAGAGAACGTTTCAAGATGCAGTCAACGAATCAGTTAGCCATACGCTGATTAATCAATCTGGCGTATTAGTAAATAGTTTGCACGGATGATCAAAAAGACAGTAGACGAGTCTATCGCTCAGGAGTTACCCCAAGGTCCGGTCTATTTTCAGCAGAGGTCATCGGCACCCGTAATCTTGATCGCACTTTCGATGATGACAACCATCCCGCCACTAGTGACTTATGGATTAGGGCGCAACACGGTATCGAGTCTGATACAGCCAGCTCTGATGCCGACTAGTAATCAGATGTACCAACCTCTGGCGTGTGCACCTCCGCCAGGGTACCATTATACGGCTTATTATGGTCCTTCACGATAGTAGATGAATTTTGAAGGAACTATGCCTCAAAATGATTATCAGTATCAAGAAAGAGCAGCAAACATCAGTGCCACATTATTTGGTGCCGAAAGAAGATGATTTCTCTTTTAAGATTGCAGAGATTATGAGAGATCAGTTTGGACTCAAGCCAAAAGAGCAAAGTTATATGTATCGGCATCCATATCCAGATTGGTTTGATAGGGTGCCGTTACCAAACAGGTACAGGGTCCCAGATTTCTCAAAATTTTCTAGTCAAGACAGTACATTGACAGTCGAGCACATCGGTTGTTTCCTCGCATAGTGTGGAGAGGCATCGGCTGAGGAGGCTCTTAGAGTTAGGTTTTTTCCGTTGTCTCTGTCTGGATCGGCTTTCTCTTGGTTCTCCTCACTACCACCAAACTTGATCAAGGGATGGGCCGATTTAGAGAAGTAATTTCATAAGTACTTCTTCACCGGAATCCAGGAGATGAAGCTGATGGACCTGACAGTTGTAAAACTGCGCATGGATGAATCGGTACCAGACTATATTCAACGCTTCTATGATGTGAAAAGCTGATGCTATAGCCTCAGCCTAACCGACACTCAATTGGCCGAATTGGTGTTCCAAAGCCTTTTATCACCCATCAGGGAGAGGTTTCATCTCAAGAGTTTGATAGCCTGTCACATTTGACACAAAGGGTGTCAGCGCATGAAAGTCAATTCCAAGAAATACGTAAAGAAAAGACACAGAAGTGAGTAGCACAGGTATAATTTTATCCATCGGATTCAGAGCAAGAAGACTCTGATGGTGATGTCGCCTTGGCCGAGTGGGCCAGGTTAAAGAAGACAATAACTTGCCCGTGGGTTAAAGTCACCGAGAAGGAGCAGAGATATGACTTTGACATCAGTAAGGCAGATAAAATCTGACTTGCTTCTAAAGGAAAAGCAGATCCAGCTCCCGCCGAATCACGTAATTCCATCGGCGGAAGAACTGAAGAAAAGAAAATATTGTAAGTGGCACAATACTAGGTCCCATAGTACAAATGAATGTAAAGTTTTCCGTCAACAGATCCAGTTCACTGTTGAGTAGGGGACGATAAAGTTTGATGAAGCAACAAAGCCGATGAAGATTAATGAAAACCCCTACCCAATGAATATGGTGCACATCGGCTCACCAAGCTTTCACGCTGAGAAAAGCCGAACTCTGAGGCATCACAATAAGACTCATCGATGTTATGAAAGGAAACAACGTGCCACACCGTACAGGCATGGTGAGAAGATTGATCCACACTAGGAGTGCACTTCTTTTTGTTTTTGCTGGGAAAATGATATGAGACTCCCATCAGTTCAGAATTGTCCGGAATGCATCGAAGAATTTAGTCCAGACGATATCAGTTTTGAGGACTAGCCCCCAAGGAAAAGAGTGTCTGCAAAAGACCGGCTAGGGTCGCCCGAGCAAGAGACTTTGGACGATCGGCGCATTTGAACTGAAGATAGATGGTAGAGAGATCAAAATCCTGTACAAAAGCCCTAATGATGCCCTGAGGGTTTGATATAGAGTCAGAAGAGGAGGTTCCAACATCAGAGGCATCGGGAATAGTTAGTAGGGGAATATGAGGAGTATCGACAGAGCAAACGATGGATGAGAAAAGAGTGGCACCGAAGAAGAAAGCCGATACTGTTGGTGAAGTTTTTAGTCACACACGTGGCCTGAGAGATCTGCTTAACTCTAGTGCAGGTCCTAAATTTGCGGTTCGTGGCGTGCCAATCAGTTTGATCCTGCAACTGATAAGATAAACAAGAAAACTGTAAGTAGTAACACCTATCAGCTATCGAGCCGATGGTTTCAACGCGTATCGGACTATCTATTAAATGACTGTAAATAAAATGTAATAAGAATATGGTAAAGGCCAATCAACGTAGCATATCGGGTGCACGATGTACGAGAAATAGATCTACTGTGAAACCTATCGACACATCGGCATCGGCCTAAACCAACTAATCTATGAAAGCAACTGAAAATAGTATCTGGGCCAGCATCGGGTAGTAAAAGCAAGACAAGTGAAATAACGCCAGACCGATGCATACCGCCCGACTCCGATACCCTAGATCATCATGAAATTTAAGCATGTAGCATTGACAGACATGAGATAACCTATCAGGTTACACTCCGATAGAACCTGGCCTCAACATGCCCGATTTGTGTTCGTATTATCCTTTACTGTAATCGCAAGATTGGACCGAACCAAGACAGTCGCTAACTCACAACAAATCATAATGCTAAACATATCGAAACACACTTCGTCCAGATAAACGATACATGATGTGAATCAAATACATAGACTAAGATGTCGAACTTAACCAATGAAGCCTTAGACTAATATGTTTGATCTAAACCACGCATCTGATATAGCATGATCGATACATAGACTAAGATGTCAGACCTAACCGATGAAACCTTAGACCTACGAATCAATACATGTTTGGCAGAACATACCCCTCTCTGGAGATCGAAACGATGCAGCCCCGCGGGAGAGCAAGAACTCACCGATGGCAAGTTTGGTGATGCGCCGAGAGTTGATTGATCTGTTGATTGATTCCTATTCTAATCTAAAATTTACATATTTATAGTCCAGAGACTTGCCGTCCTATGTGGATACGACTTCGCAGCAAAATCTATCCCCTCCTTTATCGGTTTCTTTGTATCTTTATTCGGTCATATGTGTGCGTTGCGGACGGGCTTCATTCACCGTGCTTTGACCGGACTCCTTGACTTTCATTGACCGTGCCGAAACTTTGTTGGGCTTGGGCCTTACCAAATTTTGCCGTTAACAGATACAGAAAACAAACCGATGGAGGTAAATATGGTTTTTATATTGCTTGCAGAATACAGGGCGCCTACATCAGACAGTGAGGAAGAAGAGGAACAATCGGCTGCACAATTATTGTTACAACCACAATAAGCAATATTTGAAAAGCCAGAAGAGGATGAGCGTCGGCACTTGAGGCCTTTGTATATCAAGGGACACATGGACGGAAAGCCAATGTCGAAGATGTTGGTCGATGGAGGGGCTGCCGTTAACATAATACTTTATTCCACATTCCGCAAGCTCGGTAAGGTGAACGAGAATTTAATAAAGATCAACATGGTGTTAAAAGACTTTAGTGGCAATTTAAC
The DNA here is from genome assembly GCA_000418225.1 of Zizania latifolia. Taxonomy (NCBI): domain Eukaryota; kingdom Viridiplantae; phylum Streptophyta; class Magnoliopsida; order Poales; family Poaceae; genus Zizania; species Zizania latifolia. The sequence goes on along the minus strand of KE372843.1, from coordinate 361,210 downwards.
AGATGCCAAAGGAGCTTTGAACATTGAGCTCATGGTCAGAAGCAAAACACTGTCGACCACATTTTTCGTAATTGATGGTAAATGTTCGTATAGCCTCTTGCTGGGAAGGGACTGGATTCATGCTAACTATTGCATTCCTTCTATGATGCACCAGAATTTAATGCAGTTGCAAGGTGATCAAGTTGAAGTCATCTAAGCTGACAGATCAATTGCCGTATCCACAGCCGATGCACCAGACTTTGAGAACATGGATTGCCTTTCTAGACGAGTTTGGAAAGAGGATTTTTTAAGGGTGTCAGATCTTAGCCTCTAGCCGATCAGTGAGATGATTCTGGGCTAAGGTCCATGTCTAGAGAGATAGAAGACGAAGAAGGTAAGCTTGAAAAAGGGTTTACGTCGGCCAATGAATTAAAGGAGGTGGACATCGAACTTGGAGATAGATCAAGGCCGACGTACATTAGTGCCAAATTGTCATCTTCCATAAAAGATAAATTGGTTGATTTATTGAAAGAGTTTCAGGATTATTTTTCATGGGAGTACCACGAGATGCCTAGATTAAACCGATCGATCGTAGAACATCGGCTCCCAATAAAAAAGGGATTTCGGCCAGTAAAGCAGGGTCAGAGAAGATTCAAGCCAGAGATGTATCCTCACATAAAAGCCGAAATCACGAGACTATGTGAGGCAAATTTTATAAGACCATGTCGATATGTGGAATGTGTGTCAAATATAGTCCCGGTATGGAAAAAGAATGGTAAATTGAGAGTATGTGTAGATTTCAGAGATCTAAATAAAGCTATACCTGAAGACGAATACCCGATGCCGATAGCTGATCTACTAGTCGATGTGGCTTCAGGGCATAAGATCATCAGCTTTATGGATGGGAATGCCCGGTATAATAAAATATTCATGGCAGAGCAGGATATCTCAAAGACCACATTTCGGTGCCCTAGAGGCATCGGCTTATTCGAGTGGGTCTTTATGACCTTCGGATTGAGAAACGCCGAGGCAACATATCAAAGAGCAATAAATTATATATTTCATGATCTAATCGGCTCTCTGGTGGAAATCTATATTGACGATGTTGTCGTAAAATCCTAGGATAATGAGGGACATATAGCTGATTTGAGGAGAGTTCTAGAAAGGGTGAAGAAGTATGGTCTTCGTATGAATCCCCAAAAATATGCCTTTGGCATATCGGCTGAAAAATTTCTGGGTTTCATGGTTCATGAAAGAGAGATTAAAATAAGCCAGAACATTATCTAAGCCATCAAGAATACAGTACCACTGGAGAACAAGACAAAGTTGCAGTTGCTGATTGCCAAAATCAATTTTGTCCACCGGTTCATATCAAACTTATCGGGCCGACTAGAACCTTTCATGCCTTTGTAGAAGGATAGGAGTTTGCTTGGACCGATAAACATCAGAAAGCATTCGACGAGATCAAAAAATATCTAAGCGCTCCTCCGATGTTAATCCCACCATGACCTAATAAACCTTACAAGTTATACCTATCGGCCGATGACATAAGCATCAGGTCAGTGCTGATTCAAGAAGTAGAAGGAAAAGAACGTGTTGTGTTTTACCTAAGCCGACGATTGCTAGATACCAAAACAAGGTACCTCGCAGCTAAAAAGTTATGCTTGTGTCTCTACCTCTCTTGCACTAAATTAAGGCACTATATACTATCGGCACAATGCACGGTCAGTTTGTAGGCATGGATGCAGAATCGGGTTAGTAATTATGTTGACTCGGGGTGCAAGTTTTGAGTTCGCTTACACTATCAAGCCCTATCGCACGAACAATCAGGTAGAATACGAGGCAATCCTCAAAGGTTTGAAACTATTGATCGAAATAGAGGCTGATGCTATTGAAATCATGGGGGATTCATTGTTGGTCATCAAATAACTCTCCGGAGAATATGACTGCAAAGACAAAAATTTAAGGATGTATTTTGAAGAGTGCTAGGAACTATTAAAGAGATTCAGAATGGTATCGTTAACACATGTATCAAGAAATCAGAACTTAGAAGCTAACGGCCTGGCACAAGCTACATCAGAGTATCGGCTGACAGATAAGGTAATCAAAGCAAAAATAGCCGATATTGATATTGAAGACTGGAGGGCCAAAATAGTAAGTTACCTTTGGAATCTATCACAATAAGCCCTAAGAAAGCTACGCTATAAAGCCTTAAAATATGTCTTGCTGGATGAAGAACTATACTATCTAACGATTGATGGGGTCCTATTGAGGTGCCTCAATTTGGAGGAAGCCAAGGTCCTGATGTGTGAAGTGCACAAAGGAATCTGTGAAACTCATCAATTGGCCCACAAGATGAAGTGGTTGCTGCGCTGCATCGGTTATTTTTGGCCAACAATGCTCGAGGATTGCTTCAAGTATTATAAAAGATGTCAAGACTGCCAGAAGTTTGGAAACATATAATGAGTTCCCATATCAGCCATGTACCCGATTATCAAGCCATGGTCGTTTAGAGGTTGGGGGATAGATATGATCGGCCAAATTTACCCATCGTCTAGCAAAGGACATAAGTTTATACTAGCAGCCACCGACTATTTCACCAAGTGGGTAGAAGCGATTCCTCTAAAAAAGGTAACTGCCCAGGAAGCCATAGAGTTCATCAAGGAACATATTATTTATAGGTTCAGGATCCTGCAGACGATTACCATAAATCAAGGATCAGTATTTATGTCAAAAGAATTTTAGCGGTTCGTAATCGGCATGGGAATTAAGTTGCTCAACTCATCGCCATACTATGCACAAGCAAACGGCCAAGCCGAAGCTTCAAACAAAAGTCTAATAAAATTAATCAAGCGCAAGATCGTAGAACAGCCTAAGAAGTGGCACGCATTGCTAGCCGATGCTTTATGGGCATATCAGATGGCCTGCCATGGGTCAACTCAAGTGCTGCCTTATCAGTTAGTCTATGGGCATGAAGACGTCTGGCTCTTCAAAATGAGTTGATGGCTGATGACTACTTCGGGCTAATGACCGATGAGTTAGAAGACTTGGCTAAGAATCGGCTTTGCACGCTTAGAAAGATAGAAGAGAATAAGGCAAGGGTGGCAAGGCATTATAACAAGAAGGTATCAGCCAAGACATTTGAAGAAAATGACTTAGTCTGGAGACTGGTGTTACCGATTGGGACTAAGGACAATCGCTTTGGCAAATGGTCCCTTACTAGGAAGGTCCCTATCAGGTGAGCCAAATCGTACCAAGCAATGCCTATATTTTGAAAACACTAGAAGGAGAAGAATTTGTGAAGGCGCTAAATGGGAAGTTCTTGAAGAAATACCACCCGAGCATCTAGATCAAGACTTAATCGGCCTGCAAGCCGATACACACGAGTAGAATATTCAACTAGCTGATACCAAGAGTATCACCTTTTGTCAGTGAATCACTGATCAGTCCACCCAAGGGGGTACCCAAGGTGGTGATTAGATATATGTAAGGGAAGCGCAATGTCTTTGAACCCGATGGTCGACTTTAGAATACAAGAGCCAAGGTTTATACTGGTTCAAGCCTTCTAGAGGATAATAGCCCTATATCTAGTGTTTTGGCATGTAATATGATGGTGGGTCTTATAATACGACGCAATCAAGCTATGGAGGCTTGAGGCATCGAGAGCATGAAAAATATGTCGAAAAGCTTGTCCTCTGGGGGTCTCGCCTCCTTGATATACTCAGGAGGTGAGACTAACAATCCCAGGACTCTATCCCGAGTAGGACTTAGATTTTCTACCAAACTCGGGTACTAAACCCCTAGTTACAAGGATTTCGGTACAAATAAACCTCTAGATATCATATCCGGAGCCTAACTACCCGATAAGGACTGAACTTTCCTTATCAGAATCAAACCCCTATTTATGGGCCAGATCGGACGGTCAATGCTAGTCTTAGCCTACCCTTGGTCCGGCCTGATAAGCCCAAGTGTGAGGAAACCAAGGGTCACATCCCCGACAGTAGCCCCCGAGCTCTTCTCGGCTTGGTTGAAGAAATCTTCGGCAAAAATAAGCTGGAAGGAGCTCTCCTTTGATCTGAAACTTCAACACCTTTGTAAAACTTTAATGTCCTTGAAAAAGCCCTTGTTCGCCTTCCTTCGTGTGAGGTGCACCACATAGGTGCACCCACATGGTGTAGCCCTCGAGCCTCGAGTTAAATGAAACATTTTGCTCGAGGGTCCAAGAATATTTTGCAAATGATAATCTTCTACTTTATAACCCTGTCTTTTGTCGTCATTGAGACTTTACCGAAAAAGGTCGTGCTTGAAGTCTTAAACTTATGATGAACTAGAAAGAAATTGATCTTGAGTCTTTGAGTAATTTGATGTCCTGTTGTTTGGGCGTCTCGTGCATCCAGATGCCAATGAGGTCGAGGCCTATTGATCTTTGCGAGCTCTCGGGGATTTTTAGTCCCGAGAACTTGTACCTCGGGTCAGGCGAGCTCCCGAGCATGTGAGCCCTCAAGCGCATGAGCCCCCAGCGTGAAGGTCTTTTGTTGTGCGATCCCCCAAGCATGAAGGTCTTCGGGCGTGTGCGAGCCTCCAACTATGGGACCAACTAGCGTGGAGGATCTGAATCATCGCGGACTTATCTGTTGCGCCAAAAAAGCACTTCGCCTTTGCATTTAATGCGCGCTTAGTGTGAAATGACCGAAGAGACCTTCTAGCCCTGACCGAACCACGCACAAGGGCGGCTAGCGGATAGGGAAGTGGAACCATCAAGTTAGCTTTATCACCGTAGGCACGATGATTGAGGCGACGTCCTAATTTTGGTTATCACGCCCCTTCTTCGTGCGGCGGCCATGGAGGTATTTAAACCAATTTGTTTTCTCCCCGAAACGCACACTGTTCATTTCAATCTCTTTGCCTCACAACCGTCGGTCCTTCTGCTTTTCTTCTCCTTCGTCATCCATGTGGCTCCTCGCTGTCTAGGCCATCACTGTGGCTGCATCGTCTGTTACTGGAAGGCTCATCGGCTATTCCAGTTCAAGCCGATGGCCTCCCCGAGCCCACCTCCCGCTCCAGCTTCTCCGCCGCCGTCAATGGGGTGGGAGAAGTCAAAGATGTTAAAGGACAAGCTGTGGAACTTGGTGGCGGCCGGGTTCCTGCCAGAGCGAGCGATGTCGGGGTGGCGCTCGACGAAGGGAGAAGAATTACTAATGCCAAACATCCACAAGATCATTTTATTCAAGTCTTTCCAGGAGCGGGGGCTAGGCCTGCCTACGCATTAGTTTCTCCAGGGCCTCCTCCACCACTACTAGATTGCCCTCGGTCACCTCTCGCTCAACTCAGTCCTCCACATCGCTGTCTTCATGCATTTGTGCGAAGCATACTTGGGAGTGGATCTGCACTAGAACCTCTTCTGGTACTATTACGTTCTCTGCCATTTGGTAGGGAACAACGTGATCGTGGTGATGGGGCTCCGAGCAGGCGGACTGACCGGGATCGGGGTCACAGCCTATTTCTTGCTACGGCGGATATTCCTACTGCAGGCCCGAGACAAGCCGGCCTATGATGTGGTCGGGTCCTTTGACCCTCGAGCTCCAGAGCCTAGGTGGATGCCCCGGGCTGAGGTTGCAAAATACCTCAACTCCTACACCTGGAAGCCAAGGTTCTAGGACGATCTCGAGTTCACAGCATACTATGTCTCAAACCCACGACACTGGGTGAGCCTATGACCTTCCGCTCTTCATTTTTTGCTTCGTTTTGTCCTTTGTTGTTGTCTTGTACTAATGTTTGACCACCTACGCGGTGTGATGTGCCTAGCCACAGGGTAACGCTGTGTGCTTCTCGCAAGCGCTACTCCCTGAGCATCCTCAAGGGGTTGATCCACCTTGCCGACGACCAATGAGCGGTGGTGTGAATCCATCCCTTTCGCTTCCAAAGTGGAAGGGGATTGAACTCGGTGGGACGAGCAAGCGCTCAAAGCCTACCGAGGTCAGGGTGGATGGAGCCCTGACAATTGGCTGATGTCTACTGATCCTCGGTGATGGGGAGTCCGAGGATGGAGAGGATGCTGTCATCTCTGATGTGACACTGGCCTCCCCCGCGCCATTCCGGTGAAGGTGAAAAGCGGGTGTCTTCAAAATCTTTTCGCCTGACATCGAGGTAAGGTTGAAATTGGTACGTATGTGTAGCCCTTTTGTCTCTGTTGCTGACTTGCATTTTTCTCGATTTGTAGGGTGGACAGGGTCGACCTCCCGCTGGGTCCGCTGGTGGCCCCATTGATCTCGGCCCCTGGTACTGGTGTTGAGGAGTCAGGCGTTGGGGAGGCTATGGCTGTGGTGGACGAGGAGGGCGGTGCGTCCCTCATCGATGCGAGCGTTGTGGGCCTAGTCTTGGCCCCGGAGAGCGAGGACGTTGCTATGGCAGTAGAGGCGATGGTCAATCCCCTAGCCGATGAGTTGGCGGCTTTCTGTCAAAGGTGCGGCGGTAGAGGAGGGAGTCACCGATCTTCCTCAGGGCGCTGGTCCAGAGGCTCAGCCCTCTGGCTCGATGGCAGTGGATGGCCTCGAGGCAGGGGTTGGCTCGGGAGTCCTCGACATGGAGGTCACAACTCCTGTGTCGGCTCCAAGCATGGTGTCGGAGGCAGCCATCCCTCTTTTGTCGCAGCACGCCGATATAAGTCTCGTTTCCCTTTTTTGGTTGTCTTTCTCTTGGATCACTGTTCCGACAGTTTGCCTATGTCCTACAGCTGTTCCGGGCACAGTATGCACCGAAGATTGAAGCTCTCCGCCGCGAGCATGATGACCTCCTAGCGCGAAATGCTGAGCTTTTGTAGAGGGCTATCGCAGTGGAGACCTCCGTGTTGGGTTATGGGGAGGCTACGCTAGCGCTAAATTCATAATTTTTTACCCCTTTCGCTAGGAACCATACATGTAATGGGATCATATATCATTACCTCTAGCCAAGAGACACGCTATGGCAGCGGAAGTAAAGTTGATGAAGCGTGTTCTCGATCGGCTCCGCTCAGCTCTATCCGTTCATCAGCAATGAAGACGACGTAGTCCGGCGATCTCCACGGGAAGATTAGCACCGCAGTAGCAGCGGCGCCTCTACGGTATCCACACGTATAGGGACGGGATCACCTCATACCGATATACTAGTACCGCACGAGAGGTTAGGGGAGAAATGGATATAACCGGTGTAGCCAGGAGAGGTGGCGGCTAGGGTTAGGTCAAAGCAACAACCAACAGCAGCCCTTTCATCCTAGCCCCTCCTCTCCTTATATAGAGCCCTCTCATGGGCCTTTAATCAGTATTAAAGCCCAATAGATCTAATCTGTTCGTCTGGCCCAGAAGTTCTGGTCCAGGCTATGAACTTTCGAAAATAACCTTCTGTACGATTTATTTTAGTCCGGAACTTCTGGTCCAACCAAAACTTCCGGACCCAGAACTTCCAGTCCAACCAGAACTTCCAGACCTGGAACTTCCGGTCCAACCGAAACTTACGAAAATAACATTCTGTATCGAATTTATTTTGATCCAAAATTTTTGGGTCACACCCGAAACTTCTGATTTCTCCAGAATACACCTTTCAGGCAGACCCGGAACTTCCGGTTCCTCTAGAAACCAAAACTGGGGCTGGTCCGGAACTTCCGGTCTAATGGGAACTTTCGGATGCTCTAGAACCCAGAACATCCAGCCTCAAGCCAGAACTTCTGGTTCGCCTAGAATTCTCTTGGACAATTGCCATCAATGTCCCACTTATACAAGAGCCAATTCTTGCAAGCTTTAAGTCCCATCTCCTTAAGCGTGTGACTCGATAGGTTCATATGCAAACGGCCGCTACCCAGAAACCTTTTTTGAATCGCTGATCAATAGCGATACCTAGCAGCACATATTGACCCTCGAAAGGATACAAAGACAAAATCACATTTTCTAAACCTTGATATACTCACGCACCAATCCCTTTACAACATGATATCAGTCAAGCTCAAGGCGAGATTTGTGCCACCTTTGTGATAGCTCGACATTTCACTCGATCAAGTAGTGGATTAATTATGATCAACTCTTTGATCATAGTGGCATGGCCATGTACTTTTCCAATCCAACTATCTCGAGGGGCCCAGAGACGTCTCTCCCGTTATTTAGGAGGGGTAATTCCATCTTGACAGCTCACATCCCACGACATGTTTCATAACACACCCGAAAGCAACCTTTATAACTACCCAGTTATGGAATAGCATTTGGAAGCCCCTAAGTGTGTCACTACATATTCTAGAATCAATGATGATATCAGGTCTGAGGATTCTGCAGGTACACCATTTGAGATCACAACTGATGGTACATTAAGAATAACAATTCCAGCAGTATCTCAAAGTGGGTCTATCCAACTCCATGTTTACTAACATGAGTCCACATCACTGATTTGACATCTCCATGTCTATGATCCACGAAACATGATCATCAATCAGACAGATTTGCTAATCTATAAATCAACATTGTTCCACATGACGATATGAGATTATGGATTGTTTAGAATAACATCTTTATAAAACAAAGAGTTTCATAAACAAGTCACATACTTGTTGATCAAAGTAAAAGATATTTATTCAAGGAACAAGATAATCAATTATCCAAAGTACATTACCATAGACAAAACTCCTTCGAGAGAGGTTTCGTCAATGGATCGGTAACGTTTGAATCCGTGTGTACCTTGCATATCTTTACATCACCTCTATCTATAATCTCTCGGATGAGATGATAGCGCCACAGTATGTGCTTGGACTTGTGGTGCAACCTAGGCTCCTTGTCTTGTGCAATGGCACCACTATTATCACAATAGAGGTCCACTAGACTAGACGCATTAGGAACAACTCCCAGCTCAGAAATAAATTTTCTGATCCAAACAGCCTCCTTCGCAGCTTCAGAAGCTGCAATGTACTTGGCCTCCGTTGTTGAATCTGCAACCGTTTCTTGCTTAGAACTTTTCAAACTCACTGCGCCTCCATTAAGGCAAAACACAAATCTAGACTGTGATCGCGAATTGTCCTTATCGGTTTAGAAGTTAGCGTCGGTGTAACCATTTACAATGAGCTCCTCCTCACCTCCATAGACTAGGAACATATCCTCAGTTCTTCTCAAGTACTTAAGGATACTCTTTACTATCGCCCAGTGACTTTCACCCGGGTTTGATTGGTATCTGCTCGTAACACTTTGAGCATAAGAAATATCTAGGCGTGTACAAAGCATGACATATATGATGGACCCGATTGCGGAGGCATACGAGATCGCACCCATCTTCTCCAGCTCATCAGGTATCGAAGGACACTTACTCTTGCTAAACGTAACACCATGTGACATTGATAGAATACTTTTCTTAGAATTCTACATATTAAACCGTTTCAATACCTTGTCAATGTACATGCTTTGGATTAATCCAATTAGCCTTCTCAACCTATCTCTATAGATCTTTATACCCAAAATACATGCTGCCTCTCCAAGATCTTTCATTGATAAACTTTTCCTCAACGATGATTTAACAGCATCTAGCATTGGAATATTATTTTTTATCAACAATATGTCATCTACATATAAGACCAGAAATACAAGTGCGCTTCCACTAGCCTTTTTGTAAACATAAGACTCTTCTTCATTCTTGATGAAACCAAACCCTTTGATCACTTCATCAAAATGAAGATTCCAACTCCGAGAAGCTTGCTTCAGCCCATAAATGGACCTTTGCAGCTTGCAAATTTTTCCAGCATTCTTTGGATCGTCAAGACCTTCAGGCTATGTCATGTACACATCCTCATTAAGGTTTTCATTAAGGAAAGCCATTTTGACATCCATTTGCCATATCTCATAGTCATAATATGCGGCAATTGCTAGGATGATCCGAATAGACTTTAGCATTGCGATGGATAAAAACGTTTTATCATAATAAACATCTTGAATCTGCCTAAAACCTTTCGCCACCAATCATGCCTTATAGATATGAACATTTCCATCAACGTCTATATTTTTCTTAAAAATCCATTTACACTCAATAGTTTTTACACCATAGGTGGATCGACTAAGTTCCAAACTTGATTCTCTCGCATGGATTCTAACTCGGATCTTATGGCTCCGAGCCATTTCTCAGAGTCTGGTCCTATCATCGCTTCCGAGTAGGTCTTAAGTTTATCATTATCCAACAATAATATGTCACGCTGCCTAGTGGTTAAAAATGCAAACCGCTCGGGCGCACGACTCAACCTCTCTGACCGACGTGGGGCTGGTGTCTCGACAATAGGTTCTACAACATTTTGCACATCGAGTTGCAGTTTAGTAGGAGTTGAAACACTTTCTAGTGGTTTCCGAACTTCTTCGAGTCGCACCGTGATACCACTAACCCCTTTTGAGAGAAACTCTTTCTCAACCATTCCGGGTGATAAATACTTTGCCCTCTTTCCGGTTGTAGAAGTAATATCTTTTGGTTTCCCTAGGATACCCCACAAAGAAGCATTTATGAGATTTGAGAGTGAGCTTATCAGACGTTAAACGTTTTACATAGGCCTCACAACCCCATATCTTTAGAAAAGATAACCTGGGACGATTCCCAGTCCATATCTCATATGGTATCCTCTCTATAGATTTAGATGGAACTTTGTTTAATGTGAAAGCAGCAGTTTCTACGGTGAATCTCCAAAAGGATAATGGAAGATCAGATTGATTCATTATTGACCGGACCATGTCTAACAAAGTTCGGTTCCTCCGCTTAAATACCCCATTCCATTGGGGCATGCCTGGTGGAGTCAGCTGTGGAACAATTTCACACTGCTTTAGATGATCATTAAATTCATGGCTCAAATATTCACTTCCACGATCAGGTCACAGAAATTTAATTGTCTTGCCTATATGATTTTGTACCTCATTCTGGAACTCCTTGAACTTTTCAAAGGATTCCGACTTATGCCTCATTAAGTAGATGTAACCAAATCTACTAAAGTCGTCGGTAAAAGTGATGAAGTACTGAAAACCACCTTTAGCTATAGAACTTATTGGTCCACATACATCAGTATGTACAATGGCCAACAATTATTTGCTCTCTCACTTTGACCAGTGAAAGGCGTCTTAGTTATTTTGCCAAGTAAACAAGACTCACACATGTCAAACGATTCGAAATGAAATGACTCAAAAAGCCCATCTTTATGGAGCTTCTGCATGCGCTTCTTATTTATATGACCTAAACGATAATGCCAAACATAAGTGGGATTCAAATCATTAAGCCGATGTCTTTTCGTATTATTGTTATAAATATGTGTATTCTCAAGATTCAGCATATATAAGCCATTCAACAATGGACAAACACCATAGAGCATACCATCCGAAAATATCGAACAACACTTATTCTTTATTATGAATTCAAAACCGTCTTTCTCTAAACATGATGAAAATATAATGTTTCTACCCAAGGTGGGAATGAAATAACAATTATTCAATTCCAAAACTAATCCTGAGAGTAGCGACAAAGAATAAACGCCGACGGCCAACGCAGCAACTTTTGCACCATTACCGACGCGGACATCCAATTCACATCTGAAGCTTTAGCCTTTCTCTTGCGTTTTCTCTTCTGCTATCCTTCTGAACCATCATCACATGACAAGAATTCTTTTTAATGCTATCATTAGCAGTCTTTAGCATCTGATGCAATTTAGCCATGCTTTTCTCTATGCTGTTCATATAAAAATTCAAAATAAATGACTCGAAGCTCACACGGAGCGACCGGAGAATCACATCCGTGGCCAAATCTTGGTCAAGGGGAAAACCAAGTTTTTCCAGGCTATCAATGTAACCAATCATCTTAATCATATAAGGACTGGCTGGGCTGCCTTCCACTAACCTGCACGCAAACAAAGACTTTGAGATATTATATCTCTCAGTCCGTGTTTGGTTCTCAAACATACTTTTGAGTCCCACGATCATATCGTAGGCATCCTTGTCCTCATATTGCTTCTGAAGCTCAGAGAACATACAGGCAATCATGAGACAGCTGACATCAATTGAATCGTTGGCATGCTTCTCATAAGTCCGCCTATCCACGGCAGATGCATCATCTTTTGGTTCATCAGGATGAGGTTCCTCTAGAACATATTCCTTATTCTCTTGTTTGAGAACAATTCTCAAGTTTCTATACCAGCCAATAATGTTTGTTCCAAAAACTTTTCCTTTTCAAGAATTGATCGCAAATTAAAAGTAGGTGCCATGATCTAGAACAAAAATGCAAAGTTCAGCACTATGCTATGTGAATATTCTATCAAATAAAAGATGTTCCACTATATGTAAAATGATCGCTTTCCCTCTAACGACACATAGTGGGACAAGATCCATATTCAACTAACTCCTAGCGAGCTTTGACATCACTGCTAGAAGATTAGTGACATAGGTAAGCAATAACTTGCTAATCACATCTTATGTGACTCTTGTTCGTTGGGGTAGCATGCTATGCCTCGATGCCCAACTCCATACCCCAAAGCCCAAAACCATTTTGATAGCTTTGTTAAGCAAACCAATACTTTGCATGTGGTTGTCCGACATCCACCCTAGTTGGTCAAGATAAAAGATGGCACCCTGCTTTGGCAAACCCACCATACAATGATCAAAACCTTTGTAGGTGTAGCTATTGGAAAGGGCATCAAAGTACTTAATTTTCCGAGGGAAACTATTCTAACATGGTAACGATACCTACCGCACACAGAACATGATAGAATAGTATGACAGGAACATAAGTAAAACATCACAGAGAATCATATTAACTGTGACATAGTATGACCCTTCTCACATGGTGATCTCCATCTCCATGGCTCCTGTCCTTCGGGTCATCACGCTTCAAGCCTCCATAAACTTATATCAGTCTATTACAACTAATAGCACTATACTAATTACATGAGCAGAAGTATCACGTGCCGACGTGCAGGTTGTACAACATTTGAACAGCCTTGGGCTGTAATTAACCATAACACGTAGGCCACGAAAATTACATTCATGCATCATATACATCACAAGGCCATACCAGTCACAACATTCTCTATAAAAACAAGTTAAGCGTAGAATCTACACGTGACTGAAAACTAGATCTAGAACTTCCAGCTCAAAGGCCCGGAACTTCCGGTCGAAGGGCTCAGAACTTTCGGTCGAAGGGCCCAGAACTTCCAACTCAAGGCTGAAACTTCTAAAATCAATCTTCTGTATCGAATTTATTTTGGCCCGAAACTTCTCGGTCACACTCGGAACTTCCGAAAATAATCTTCTGTACGAAAATTATTTTTGCCCGGAACTTCCGGTCCAACCGAAACTTCTGAAAATCCGACACAAGAACAATAGATCTAATCTATTTCCACCACATATCACCTATATGTGATCGATCCAGATCGAACACTACACAAGGCTCTGATACCACTGTTGGGTTATGGGAAAGCTACGCTAGCTTTAAATTCATAATTTTTTATCCCGTTCGCTCAGGAACCATGCGTATAATGGGATCATAGATCATTACCTCTAGCCATGAGACGCGCTAGGGCAGTGAAAGTAGAGTTGATGAAGGGCTCCGCTCAGCTCCATCCGTTCGTCAGCGATGAAGACGACGTAGTCCGGTGATGTCCACGGGAAGATCAGCACCGCAGTAGTAGCGGTGCCTCTATGGTATCCACATGTACAGGGACAGGATGACCTTAGGCCGATATGCTAGTACCGCACGAGAGGTTAGGGGAGAGACGGCTACAACCGGTGTAGCCAGAAGAGGTGGCGGCTAGGGTTAGGTCAAAGCAACAACCAACAGCAGCCCTTTCGTCCTAGCCCTTCCTCTCCTTATATAGAGTTTTCTCATGGGCCTTTAATTCTCTTGGGCATATTTTCATCACTCCACGGCCAGTGTCACAGTGACGGCCAAGAATGCCACTCATTTGGTAGAGGAGGCCAATCGCCAAGCGGTTGCTCTAAGGACCACGGCCGAGGAGGCGGGGGAGGCTGAGAGAGCCGTCTAGTGGGCCCTCGACGTGGTGAAGGAATCGGTGGAGTCATCTACGGCTGAGTATCATAGTAAGCTTTTTTCGGATGGTCACTCCTTTTTTATTGTCTTATCGTCCTTTTGTCTTAATCTTCATCAGTCTTCTGTTTACAGGGAGGCATGATTGCGACTAGGCTCGAATCGAGGAGCTCAAGAGTGAAGCAGTCGAGGTTCACGCAGTGATCAAGCGCGCGTACTCGCTTCTGGTCAAGGATGCTGAGGCAGAGTTTAGGGACAAGCTCAAGGGGTTTGAGACCTAGCTCCGTCTCCTCATCGATAAGGTGGTGAAGGTTGGCACCAAACAAGCCTTGGTCTATGTTCGGGCCCACTTTCTGGTGGACGACCTTCGATTGCTAGAGCATGGAATGCCCGCCGGGGTTACCGAGGAGCAAGTTGCGGTGCTCCAGAAGGAGGTGGAGGGCATCGCTACTGTGATCGTCGGGGATCTCTCAAAGACCAAGGTCCCGCGACAACATCTCCCAAAGCTCAAGATCCCTCGGCGTCACCTCCCGAGGAGTAGTTGTGTTTATATCCTATGTCAAATGTCAGTAGTAATTAGAAAACAACTCCACGCATTTTGAGAACTTATGGTTCCCATTTTTATGAAGTATGGATAACTTCTTTCGCTGTTTGCAATTTTACATCTTAGCTGCATTTTCACCTCGAGGAACTTTACGCCATATAGTACTCAGCGTGTGGCCCTTAGGCTACACACACGCTTACTGACATTAGGTCGAACAAGACCCCGAGGGATT
>KE372843.1:331320-343393 GCA_000418225.1 Zizania latifolia | reverse complement strand
TAAGCAATGGCGTCGCAAATGCCCCGAAATTCACGAGGGTGGTCTATCTTGGAAGTCTATAAAGAGCGCGTGGATGTGATTTTACCGCGGTGATTAGTTTAACCCATCGAGGTAGGAGATCGAGAGGGAAGGAGGAGCGCGTCGCGTCGCCACCACCGCTGACGGGAGTGTACGAGGACGGTGACACCTCCACCGTTGTATCTCCTGCTCTCGCCACCGTCGCCATCTCCGGTTGGCCTGCCGGTGAGTGAGATCCCCTTGCCTGGTGCTCTCTCCAGTCGGTGCAGATGAGTAGTTCAATGTCAGTGCGCGCGGGCAGAGCTGTATACACTACGAGAAAATAGGCGTTCGCCGAGGCGAAGTTCAAAATCCACTTGGTAAAGAGTTTGCCGAGTATTATACTCGGCGAACAACACTCGACGAATCCGCTGTCAACGAACAGAGTTTCGCCAAGTGTTTTTTATCGGACACTCGGACGAATCCTTAGCCGAGTGCCATGTCGACTTCACTGAGTGCCCGGCATGGCACTCAGCACAAAAAAGATAGTAACAGCCCCGGTGTCCTGACGACAGCTTCACCGAGTGCCACGCCGAGCACTCGGCGAAGTGACACCTGTTTGGTGGACACGTGACGTGCTCCTAGGCGCTGCCGGATTTGGATGTTTACCGAGTGGCACTCGGCAAATAGGTGTCTGGGCACTCGGCGAAGAGCGCCAGAACACGCTAGAACGCGCCTCGTGGCATGATTCTGTGCGTTTGAGGCTCTTTGTAGAGTGTAAACACTCGGCAAACCCTTAAATTTTTTTATTTTTTTTTCTAAAAATCAGTACATTCACAATGCATAAATCCACATATGCATTCACATACACATCTACATATATATCACAACCACATCACATACAAATCGACGTCACATTCAAATCCGTGTCACATTTCACAAAATCCACATATACATTTCAAACAATCCATAATCCACATCACATTTCATCAAATTTTATCACAAGTTCGTATTTCACAATTCACATCACATTGCATCACATGTTCATAAAGTCCTTCATAACAATTCACTCTACAAGTGTATTACAAAGTTAGGTAACTAAAAAGTTTACTACTTATATAACTTACTTCGCGGCTCCTAAGGATTCCAAGATTATTCGTCTTGCTTCGGCTGATTCGATCCCGATGCCGACGATGGCCACTGAAAAAAGAATTTGTTAGCACAACTATATATAGCAAAAACAATGATTACAAGGTTAGAAACTCACATTGCTACTTTGTGGAGTGTGCGGAGATGGTTGAGAGAGTGCAGGAGGGGGTGGCATCGGTGGCACAGGTTGATCCATCTGACCATAAGAGCCCATCATTTGCTCCGAATACTGCTACATCTGGGTCTGCATCTGGGACTGCATCTGGGACTGCATCTGGGCCTACATCTAGGCCTAGCACTCGGCCTGCTGGGCCTGCATCTCGACCTGCATCTGGACCCGCATCTCCTTCCTTTGCCTTCTTTCTTCCTCTAGCTGAGCCTACACACCATCATCGCAATATCATTATCGTTGCAATGCAAAAAAAGTAAAAATCTTTCAGGATGAATGGAATACAACTAACTTGGAGCTCGATAATGACAACCCATGTAGGCTCTAGGTGATGGAGTATACCCACATCTGAGCTCAAGCTTTGAGCTCTTAGCTAAGAGAGAGTGGGAGTGCATGACATATCGAGCGCGCCATTGCTCATTCAGTAACGGCCATACCTCTTGCCTCCTTATGCCCTCATAACCACTTCCCCATCAATATCATACTGGACAGGATCTTAATTAGGACCATGTACCTCTCTTGCCATGGTCGTTTATCCTTGGAGGCGATCATATGTGGTCGGGTTTGTATATGCTTCGAGCAAGTTATTTGGGTTGTACTGGTTCCCTTGCACTGCCCTCCCCTTATGTGTTAGAGCATAAGCCATGACCTGGAAGTATTCCTGACCCACATTGGTTGTCGACTACAACAGAAAAATGATAAGAGCTATAAAGTGCAAATGAGCGAGAGAAAGAAGACATATAATTGCATACCCATCTCGCCACGTATTGAGTCAGATTCTAGGAGTCCTGATGGTGTGGTGCCCCTCTTATCAGTAGACATCTCTCACCGGCAGGCATTGTGAGTGTCCTACCAATCGAGAGCACACCACCTGTCCACAATCTACCCCTAACATTGAAGATATTGAGTGCACCACCTCGGAGGGACCTACATAATCAAGTGCATGGTATAAAGAGAAGATATTAAATGTTGCAAAATAAATGGTAATGCATTTTATCAATATGTATTGATCACGGGTTAAGTAGGTGGTCCTAGCTGTTGGGAACACGAAGGCTACGCTAGCTGAAAACAAAATTTTTCTACCGTGCACACCAAAAAATCTTGCTAGAGAAGGATCATAGATCATTACCACTAGATGCGCAGAGTAGCGGAAGAGACGTTGGAGTAGCGAACCAATCCAACACGCGCGAGCCGATGTGGTTAGGAAGCTGATCAATGTCCTTAGAAAGCTGATGAACATCCTCGTGAAGTCGATCCAATCTCCCGATCTTGTGCTGATGATGACACCGATTTGATCAGCGAAGCTGATGCCGATGAGTGCAATAGTATAACGACGCCTCTACTAGAATCCACACATTCAGGGGTGGAACACCGATCCAAAGTGTACTGGCACTCAGGTGATCGATTAGGTGGTCGGGCTCGGGAGAGACGACGGCGACTAGGTTTTTGCGGTGGCTAACAGATTAGGACGGACCAAAATACATACCCTGCATGAGCCCTCGCCCTCATATTTATAGACATCCTAGCTTGGGCCCTTCTAGGCCCAACCAGGACTCTACTCGGATCCTTATTTGATCTGTTCAGATCTCTATCCAAACCGTTTGGATCTCTATCTAAATTAAGCGTAATTCGAATCCTATTCGAATCCAATGTTCCAACCTATTAAGTGTGTCACCCTATAGGTTAATGTATAACTTGGTTAACATATGGAAAATCTTTTCCAATACTCCGTTAATAGTAGCCTCTAGCAAAACATAATAACCCAAGTATATGTAAAGATCATATCAGCTAAACCTTGTATTGTTCTTATATACAAATCCCTTTGCCTCAAGATATTGATAGAGCACAAGGTGAGACTTGTGTCATCATATCAATAGCTCAATACTCTCTCGACCTCCGTATTGGATTGTAACCTATGATCAACGCCTTAATCACGTCAACATGGCCATGCACTTCCATAATCCATTACATCAAGGGGCCCAGAGATATCTCTCCTGTTAAGGAGGGATAAATTCCATCTTAATCACTCACATCCCACTACATGTTTCATGACAGACCTGAAGACTGCTTTTATAACTACCTAGTTACAAAGTAGCGTTTGGTAGTCCTAAAGTAAGCCACTACGCATGTTGGGAATGACGGAGATCTCAGGTCTAAGGACTTTACATAAACACTACCAAGACCAACTGATGACACGCGGAATCTCAACAGTGTCTCAAAGTGGGTCTATCCAATATATATTCTCCAACATACATCTATGTTATTGAATCGATATCTCCGTACCCATGATCCATGAGACATGATCATCAATCAATACACATACCGATCTCAGTCATATTTGTTCCATATATGACTTAGAACTGATCAGGGATCATTTAGAAATAGTCACATTATGACTCTCATGAACAAATCACATATTTGTTGATCCATAATGACAATCTATTTCAAGGAACAGTAACTTTATTTCATAAATATAGTATACCACGTACAACATCTCCATGTTGCCTCTAGGGCATAATGCTAACACTAGCGTCCTTCTTTGTGATCCTTTGTCCAATGTGATGCGCGTAATACAGGATCCTAACTTGGATGCAAGTCTCATAGTGCATGTCAACAACGAGCTTCTTGGTGGCTCTGTTGATGACCTCGATAGCCCTAGCCTCATAGCCCACATCACACCTGAAGAAGTCCTGTATATAAACATGACAAAAACTCTACTAAAGTTAAATAATTCTCGTACGACTAGTATTGACAAATATAGTGCGAACGAAAGCTTACCTAGAGCTCAGCCCTCACTCGGTCGGCTATGTTGGCAAACTATCTCCTGTCCTAGTCACGGGAGTCCGACGCATTTGCGTATTGCTTCCATGTGTACGCCAACTCAAACCCCTGGCAGTAGGCACCAAGACATGGAACTCTTTGAGCAGAAGCCCAAGGATGTCGTTCACCTGGCGCGAGTGGTCGCCCTCTCCAGCCCATGGCTAATTCCTATACTAGTGTCTTTCAAAATTGTTAGTATGTGTCAAAATACTAAAGGTACGAAAGGAAGACATTATGGACTAGATAGAGTAACTTACTTCTCTCCGTCTGGTAGGATGATCAGGCGTTGAGCTAGTGACATCAGTCGCCTTGGGAGACTTGAAGAACCACGTAGCTACACATCTGTACTAGAGCTAGAGGTACCCCCTCCCTCTTTGGAGGCCCCTGCCTGCTCCCCTGCTAACTCCTATCCCCCGCGTCATCGCTAGATGCATCAACTGACACAGACTCAGACTTAGGCGGGGTCTCCGGCTCATAGTCCTGCTAGGGCTCGGCGCCTCTCTGGCTCGTAGTCACACTCGTAGCCATAGCTGCCTTGCCTCTCCTGGCTACTTGCTTCGTCGGTCCTTGGGGTCTTCTTGAGGACCCCTCACCTTTAGATTTAGATTTGCTACTTATTAGATTTACCACTTTCCTAAAACCCCTAAGCACCTGCTACAAAAAAGAGTAAACCACTTTAGATGAACTGTACAATGCGATGTAAATAAATGAAATATACTAACAATATAAGTCTTGTACAACTGGTAGAAATAGTCATCTTCATCAGGATCAGCTGGGTCATAGGTCTCGTCATCGCTATCACATGAGATGATATAATCGTCTTGATGCTCGGGAGGTGGAATGTTGTCGTCACCGTCATTGCCAAAATGTAATCTCTAGAGTAGTTCTAAGTCCTTGGCATTCTCAACCCCATCTTCTTCGTTGTCATCGGCACCACGTTCGTTATCTACTTCCATGTCCTGAGCTTCCGTCAAGTCAATCACGAATTAATGTGCCTGGAAGCCTGTCTTCTTGAAAGAACTCCCCGTCATACGTGTTGGGGTCTATATTATAATCTTTATTGTTGGGAACATATAATTTACCGTGTGGCGACACCTTGTACATAACATCCCAACCCTTAAAATGTTCGATGATTTTGCACAGGTAGGGGAGATAGTAAACCTATGTTGCCCGTTGAGCCACGATGTAAACATCATCACTAAGCAAGATTATGTCTTGATGAATTTCGACTAGCCCAAGATCAGGGGTCCATCTCACTACTTTGAGATTAAACTAGTGGCAATTAAATATGACGGAATTAAGAGGTTTGCTCCCATTAAAATTCAATTCGTATATTTCTTTGATTTGTCTGTAGTAGTCAACCCCATCTATGCCTAGAGTAAAAACTCCAGAATTTATTGTTCTTGGATTAGGCCGGCTCTGCTCGTGGCTTGCTGTGTGGAAGCGATAACCATTCACATCGTAAGCCCTAAATGACTTGACCCTGTAGGCATAACCATCGATAACTTGTCTCAAGTCGGTACTCATAGCCGCGTCGGTTCTTCCCTATAAGTTTAAAGTTGAACTGGCATGTATATTAGTCGCATGTAATATAAAGTTAAAATATAAAACTAACTAGGAGCCAAGTTAGAAGGTACCTTCTATTTAAACTAAGAAATAAAATCGGGCTAGCCATTTCCCGCACCATCCTTAAGAAGGGTCATAGATTCCTCAAGGGTAGAGTCCCTTGATTCATGCCAGAATTGCCGATGAAATTCTCTAAAGCAATGAGAGAGAGCAGAGTTAGGGTCGATACATGTAAGATCAAGTTGAGGGTGTCGATTTATTGAGCACTTCATGTACGGCTCCACTTCAGATAGGTTTGTTAGGACATATAACATAATCAGGCGCCACTATTCATGTTGCAAGGTCATGTTAGCCACACCACTTGCACTTCCTAGTTGACCTCTGAAGATGTTGAGGTTTGATTCATCTTTGGGAAGATTGTAACAGGAAGGTGGATTATGCACGCTAGGAAGATTGTACGCATAGTATTTGGTTGTGAAGTTTGATACCTCCTCTAGGATATATGCCTTGGCTATGGATGCTTTAATTTTGCACTTATTTTTATATTTATTTTGAAGAATCTTCTAGAATCTCTCAATTGAATAGAACCAACGGCCCTACATCAGACCTCCCATCTGTGCCTCATATAGAAGGTGCAAGATCATATGTTGCATCGGATTGAAGAAGCCGGGTGGAAAGATCTTCTCCAACTTGTAGAGCAACACATACGATGGTGTTTTCATGTCTACTATCACGGTATGAGTTAACTCTTTAGCACAATGCTGGCAAAAGAAATTACTCAACTCAGCTAGCCCTTGCCAGACATCCTTAGGGACATAGCCTCGGATCATTACTGGGAGTAGCCGCTCAAGCCATATGTGATAGTCAAGACTCTTGAGCCCATTGATTTATAGAGTAGCTAAATTCACTCCTCTCTTCAGATTAGCTGCATATCCATTAGAGACCATCAAGGTTTGGAACTACTCAAGTACTTCCCTCCTTTGTGCCGTTGTAAGAACAAAATCAGCCTTTGGTTTCATCTAGGATTTCCCGTCTCTAGGAGGTGCCATGTCTAGCTTTGGTCTATTGCGTAATGCCATCTGATCCACTCAGGCCTTGACGTTGTTCTTCATCTTTTTAGGAATGTCTATGATTGTGCCAAAAATGGCCTTGACAACATTTATTTTGGTGTGCATTACATCAATGTTGTGTGGAAGGAGGAGATCATCGAAGTAGGGGAGATTCCATAAGCATGGCCTATTTGTCCATGCGTATTGTTCACCATATCCGAGAAAACCATCTCCTTGTGCATTGATTTCGACAGAGTCTAACTGAACACGAACCTCGGCACCGGTCATCTTAGGTGGTGTTGAGCCTTTGATAACCACATCCTTTGTAAAGTTCTTCATATCTTGTCTAAATAGATAGTTTCAAGGAAGGAACTATCGGTGCTTGTCGAAGGAGGAATACATGCCACCCTTGATGAACCAAATGAACTTCAGAGCCACCCGACATATCAAGCATGTGAAGTCCCTATGCACGCACCAGCTATAGAATATCTCATACGCTGACATGTTATGCAGGGAATAGAGGTACCAAACATGTATTCTAAAGTTTGTCTTCTTAGCTCAGTCATATGTCCACACACCGTCTTCCCAGGCACGGACCAAATCATTCATTAGCGGCTCCATGTACACACTCATATTCGTCCCCGAGTATTCAGGCCCCGGAATTATCAGTGACAAGAATATATTCTGTTGTTGAAAGATGACGCCGGGAAGGAGATTGAGGGGAACAATAAATATTGGCCAACAACTATATGAGGCAGCCATCATAGCATATGGATTGAACCCATCAGTTGCTTGAGCAATTTGTATATTCCGATGCTCTAAAGCTTTCTCAGGATGGAGCTGATCAAACATCATCTATGCTTCACCATCCGATGGATGTCCCAGCTTGCCAGGGTTGTAACAAACCCTGTTTTTATGCCATGTCATCTATTTGGTAGACTCCTCGGTCATGTAAAGCCATTGGATCCTCGGTATGAAGGGAAGATACTAAAGGATCTTCGCGGGAATTGAGAGCTTATTCTTCCCACCATCAGTGGAGTCTACCTCAAGATACCTAGAGGATTTGCACTTCACGTAGTACTTTGCATCCACGTGCTCTTTCCTAAATAAGATGCATCCATTTAGACAAGCATGTATTTGCTCATATGGAATCTTAAGTGTACGGAGGATTTTTTTCGACTCGTACATGCTCTCTGGCAGACATCGAAGCATTCTCAGCTCAAGCTAAACTAGGACTTGACAACCATTAGACGTGCGATGGCATACAGTTGAGAAACCCTAGTGTGCCTGTGAAGGGGTTGCTGTGACGCAAACAACATATTGTAAAATGCCTTTGCGGTTGATCCGGTACTTCCTCTTCACGTGCTTTATCAAAATATGCATCTTAAAAGTCATCTAGCATGTATCTGATCCCTCCATCATCATCGTCCGTGTGTTCACTACCACAGGAATGGTCTTTAGTGACTGAGATTTACTAACGGATCAAAGACGCACGTCAGTAATACAGTTGTAGTGATGGACTGTCTTACACACGTCAGTAATGCTGCATTATTAGTGACGGCTCTAAGTCTAACCCATCACTAAAGATAGGGCACTCCCCTTAGTGACGGTTTACAGTATGACCCAGCACTAAAGAGGTCCCCTATAGTGACGGGTTATATTACCACCCATCACTAAAGTGAGACACCCCCATTATTGACAGGTCGCAGTACCTCCCATCACTAGAGGATGTGACCTGTAGTGACGCGTGTTATTTTACCCGCGTCACTAAAGTGCCCGTAACCCTAAGGCCACTGTTAGTGACATCTTTTTAGAGATAACCGTCAGTGATGACAAGTATTTAAGGACCTCAGACACAGAGCTCCGCACTTATTGCTCCCAGCCACCGCCGACTTCCACCCTAGTCCTATAATTGCCGACCGGCCACAGTTAAGTCCCCAGCCACCGGCCGGTGACCACACTGCAGCTGCACGCGCGCGCCTATGATGGCGACCCGCACTGTTACGTGCTCCGGTGCACCGCCCCCCACCGTAGCTTGCACCAACGTCCGGCTGAAGGTATATTTTTTCTCCAATTTTAATCCGCCTATCGTATTTTTATTCAACAGAGTGAAATAATTATTAGAGTCACGTAGCTGATTATGTCGTCTCCCATTCGGGAGTGTTGGATTATAAATATGACCGAGCAACTGGTCATATTTTTAGGAAGATGCTCCTGAATTGTTCACGCACTTTGGACAGTCCAGGGATGTACGACCCATGTAGCTGGACTACGTGGTCCCGTACGGTTGCATAGAGAGTTTCGATGGTGTCTCCTTGTTGTTCTCCGGATACACAACCCTCTCGACCCCAAATCAAGACGTGTATTTGGAGAATAGTGGGGGGATGCTGCCAAAATTATCTCTGGAACTATATGGGACCATGGGGCCTAGCTACACGGGCCACACATCCCCGGATGGAATTTAGGATCTATCCTTGCCTATTAGTGTTTAAAGTTAAGCATGCTTTAATTGCGACAAGTCATATACTTGGATATATATGATGGTTGTTTAATTTTTTAATAATTTGTAGATGCCAACAACAAGGAGCTAGATGTATCTTGATTGTTGTACTTCTAATGAATACTTTAGTGGGGTGAAGTCTTTCATGAGTACTGCTAGAGCAGACATGGAAGCTAATGGAAAGACTGCAATGTGGTGTCCATGCTATGACTGTAAGAACGAGAAGAAGTTTTTAAATTTAGAATATATCTATGACTATTTGCTAAGACGTGGATTCAAGAAGGGATATCATATGGAACAAGCATGGCAAAGAAGGAGAAAACGATGGCGAAGTAGATCAGATTGCTAGTAAAGATGAATGTGGGGCCGGTGATACAGATTACATGAGCGATAATGATATTTTAGGAATTATTAATAAAGATAAGTATACTGATATAGCGGACAATGTTGATCAGATTGTGCATGATGCGGAGGAACAAGTTGCATATTCTAAAGGAGAGTTTGCCCAATTCCAAAAACTTATTCAAGACTCAAAAACACCAATCTATCCTGGCTGCAAAGAGAAGCACATGGTCTTATACACTGTCCTGACATTGCTACAAATGAAGGCGACATACGGATGGTCCAATGTGAGTTTTAAAGCATTACTAAATTTGCTGAGGGATCTGGTGCCAGAAGAGAATAAGGTGCCTACCACCGTGTACGGTGCTAAGAAGATCGTATGTCCTCTAGGGTTAGACATACAAAAAGTACATGCATGTAGGAATGATTGTGTTCTATTTCGTGGAGAGTATGCAGGCCTTGACAGATGTCCAACATGTGAGACACATCGATTTAAGAATAGAAAAGACGATGATGAACTGAACGATGGGTGCAACAGAAGGAAAGTTCCGAGGATGGTGATATGGTATTTCTCTATAATCCCCCGTCTGAAGCGGATATTTGCAAATGCCAACAAGTCTAAACGACTGAGGTGGCATAAAAAGGGCCATAAGAATGAATTGATGATACAACACCTAGTAGATTCTGCTCAGTGGAGAACAATTAACGCCACATTTCGATGGTTTGCTAACGATTGCAGGAATATTAGATTTGCCATGAGTACGGATGGCATGAACCCATTTGATAACATGAGCAGTGTGCATAGCACGTGGCTAGTGTTACTATCTATATACAACTTTCCACCTTGGCTTTGTAGAAGCGTAAATATATCATGTTGTCGATCTTGATCTCTGGTCCTAAACAACCAGACAACGACATTGACATGTACCTCAGACCCTTGGTGGATGATCTGAAAACTCTGTGGCACGTAGGTGTTGAGGTTTGGGACGAGTACATCCGGGAGTACTTCCAGCTACACACCATATTGTTTGTCACAATAAATGACCTGCCGGCTCATCGTAACTTGTCTGAACAAAGCAAAAATAAAGGTGAATCTTGCCCACAGTGCTTGGAGGAAACATTGAGGACATGGTTGAACCATTCTAAGAAAACGGTATATATGTGCCATCGATGTTTTCTTCCAATGAAACACCCATACAGAAGAATGAAGTTATAGTTTGATGGCACCGTAGAGAAAGAAGAGCCCCCAAGCATTTCAGAGGCGCAGAGGTATATGACCAGGTAAATGACATAAATGTTGTACTCGGCAAGCAAAAACGTCCTTCCAAAAGTTGTGATAGAATGTGAAACAAGAAGTCAATTTTGTGGGAGCTTGAATATTGGAAATACCTGGATGTTCGCCATTCCATCGATACAATGCATGTCGAGAAAAATATGTGTGACAGTCTCCTCGGAACAATGCTAAATAGGCCAGGCAAAACAAAAGATCATGAGAATGCTAGAGCGGATCTTGAGGAAATGGATTTATGACTAGAGCTACATTCACGGCAGACAGATAGAGGAAAGTTCTTGCCTCCATCTTGCATCACCTTTTCTAGAAAGGAGAGGAAGGAGTTTTGTGAATTCTTGCATAGCATTAAAGTTTCATCAGGTTACTCATCGAATATCAGCATACTTGTCAACCTGAAGGAGCTTAAGATGATTGGTGGAATAAAGACTCACAATTGTCATGTGATGCTGACTCAAATAATTACTATTGAAATAAGAAATGTGTTACCGGTGGGGGTATGAGAGGCTATAATGAGTCTGTGTTTTTTCTTCAATGCAATTAGACAGAAAGTACTTGACCCAACAACGCTAGAAGAACTAGAGAAAAAACAATTCTTGACTCTCTCCCTTCTTGAGATGTACTTTCCTCCATCATTCTTTAATATTATAGTACATCTCACCTCACATCTCGTCAAAGAAATTTTCTTTTTTGACCTATTTTCTTGCATCAGATGTATCCGTACGAGAGATACATGGGTGTTCTAAAGAAGTATGTTAGGAACCGTTCTTCACCCGAGGGTTTGTAGGACCGAAACTAGCGACCAGAGGGGGGGTGAATGGGCGCAAAATAAAAAACACAGCGGATAAAAATTCTCTCAACCTCTTGTATCGAACTTGCGAGTGGTTTCAAGATGCTCAGCACAAGACTGTGCTAAAATATTCACTCATAGCAAGTTGATACACACTCCACCAAAAAAATACTCTCAAAAAAAATTCGTCCAAGGAAAAAACAAGTATCTATCAAAATGCATCCATGAGTGCAATATACGTTCTACAGAAAAAGACACGTAAACATGCACTCATATGCACAAGATCAAACAGTTGGTGTTCAGCCTCATGGACATTCCATCAAACACCTTGATGACATCTCCAAAACAGCAATACTCAGACTCATGAACATTCCATCGAACACATGGCATGCACACATAAAAA
>KE372843.1:243743-277300 GCA_000418225.1 Zizania latifolia | reverse complement strand
TTTTTCTAAAATTAAGCTCTACCTAATAAAAATATGTTCACACACAGAATAGTTGATCTATTTTACTGTTTTAATTTATTATTGTTGTTTTGTATTGTTGTTTAGTCTCCGAAGTGCCCAAAGAACCTGTATACGTCGATGAAGCGCCCATTTTCATCCCTGTGCAGCAAGGCAAGTGGTTCAAGCCCTGTTATTGATCATGTTGAACCCATGTTTAAAAGCTTCTATTCATTCAAAAGCCTCCTGTCGTTATGTACCTATTTCTTGATTACCTTGGGACTAATAATTTGACCAGAATTAAATCCTTATTATGATTATTGTAGAATGCTTAGAAATACTTAGCCCTGCTTAGTAACTAGTATCACTTAATTATGCTCATTAATTGCCACTGTTACCTTAATGTTGATTCATTTATTTAATGGCTACTTGTGAAACTGGTTAATGCTTAATTCAACTAAAACTTGATTAAGGTGGGTTGTGAGTACTTGGTTTTGCTAGTCGTACCCATGACACTTAAGGACCGGTTCATGAGCTCTCTGTTGTAATGCTTTAACAGCACTTACCACAAGCCAGCATGGGTAATGACCTGACCTATAGCCTAGGGATCCTAAGTGGAGCATCGAGACCATCGGTAGCCCTATACTCTTCGTAGTCTCTGCTATTGCTAGATTGGAGCACCAGGAGCATCTACAAAGGGGCGTCAGGATAGATGGCTACCTAGGGTGTGAAGCTTGGAGGATTTAGGTGAAAGGGTCTTATCACAGCTCTTTTCCAAGGTACCAGGTGGTATCGAGGCGCATGGCGACATGTTGTAGGGCTGTGTCTTGTGGGTAAAGTTGTGCACCTCTGATCAGAGTAAAACTATTCCAATAGCCGTGTCCACAGTTAAGGGCGAGGCTGCACAATGTTTTTCATGATTTGTCCCACTGGTTAACCTGATGTTTAATTATGTTTAACCTGGTTAGCTCTAGTTTAGAGTGGTTTGGTTGGTTTTAGGCCTGATGACTCTGGGCAAGAGTTATTCAGTGAATGGTTATTCTTGTTCTAAGGCTTACAACTTAATTAGTTCCACTCTTTAAAATTCTGCCTCTCTTTAATCCTATTTTATGCAATGTTAGCCCTATTATGCCTTCCTTTATTATCCCTGTGCATTATAACTGTTCCGCTTGGATTACTTGCTAAGTATTCCAAATACTCACCATTGTATTCCCCCACCATCAGAAGAGGAGTTCATTAGCGAGGATGAAGGTGGTGCCTTTTGAGCTAGGCCAAGTGGAGTAGAGTCGCCGCTGCGTTAATAAGGAGTCGTTTAGGAGTTTATTATGATTATCATTATTGTTTTGAGGTTCCAATACCACCTCTGTAATAAAGTACTTTATTTATGCCATCGTGAACAATTATGCTTTTGATTTCCAATAAATTATCTATTGTGTGCCTCGGCTTATTCCTGGACGAGGGTACTTTCCGCACAATAAATTGCAAGGAAATGGTTAGAATTTTTGAGCATGACAACGCATCAACATGTGAGGCAAAAAGCTTGGAATCCCTGCGCCCTGCACCTTCATATATATAAACGTCCTAGCTTGGGCACTCCCAAGCACAACCAGAACTCTACTTGGATCCCTATCCGATCTATTTGGATCTTCATCCCAACCGTTTGGATCTCTATCCATATTGAGCCAAATTTGAATCCTATTCGAATCCAATGTTTCAACCCGTTAAGTGTGTAACCCTATAGGTTCACGCATAGCTTGGTTAACATATGAAAACTTCTTTCCATACACCGTTAACAGTGGCCTCTAGCAAAACATATTAACCCAAGTATACGTAAAGATCATATCGGCTCAACCTTATAACGTTCCATATGTACATGTCCCTTTGCCTCACGATATTGATCGAGTACAAGGTGAGATTTATGCCATCCTATCAATAGCTCGATCCTCTCTCGATCTCCTTATTGGATTATAACCTGTGATTAACTCTTTAATCACGTCGGCATAGCCACGCACTTGCACAATCCATTATATCGAGGGGCCCAGAGATATCTCTCCCGTAGGGAGGGGCAAATTCTATCTTGATCACTCACATCATGCTACATGTTTGTTGGGGGTGTGACCTCCTGGTAGCTCGCAGTTGGGCATATCAGACCGGACCAAGGGCAGGCCAAGATCAGCATTGACCATCTGGTATGGCCCATAAACAAGGGTTTGATTCTGATAAAGAAAGTAGAGTCCTTATGGGGAAGTTAAGCTCCGGATATGTTATCTAGAGATTCATTTGTACCAGAATCCTTGTAATTAAGGATTTAGCACCCAAGTTAGGTAGAGAATCTAAGCCCTACTCGAGATAGAGTTCTGGGATTGTTAGGCTTACCTCCTGAGTATATAAAGGAGGCGAGACCCCCAGAGGCATCTATCTCATCTATCATCTACGATCAACCATCATCTAGTCATCTAGCTCCACCATATTTTTCTTGCTTTCAACGCCCAAGCCTTGATAGCTTGATTACATCGTATTGTAAGATCCATCATCATAGTAGACACCAAAACACTGGACGTAGGGCTTTATCCTCTGGGAGGCCTGAACCAGTATAAATCTTAGCTCTTGTGTTCTAGAGTCGACCATCGGGTTCGAAGGCGCTACGCTTCCCTTACACAATATCTAATCACCACCTCGGGTACCACGTTGGGTGGACTGGCCGGTGATTCACCAACAGTTGGCGTGCCAAGTAGGGGATCATGTCACTTTCACCATGATCCGATGGGACTTCTTTCGGATTTCCCCATCCCAGCCGGCTCCTTCTTTGTGTTTGGGAGTTTGACATTCGTTGGGGATCCCAAGGGACAGCTCGTCTTGTCGTGTCCCTCGATGAGGCGGAGAGATAGATGGATGGATCAACTCTAGGATTCGACTGGCCCTGAGCATTACATCATCTTCTCCAATAAGAAAGGGCAGACGGTTTGCCGCCGGTGGATGGAGACCAGGCGGCCCGATAGGTTCAAGGATAATCGGTGGCTCCTGGCCAATCTTGTTATATTGGCTGACGGAGAGCTATCCACCACCAGCAGCGAAAGGCGGTGCCTCGCGAAGGCCGGTTGGGTCAAACAAAACAATGAGATCCATCAAAACCTCGAGGATGAATTCACTATGGAGCTCGATGGGGAGAAAGTCTTCAAGACTCCGGCCACCAACCTGGTGGCCATCGGAAGGGCTCTCGGCTCCCTTCCCAAAACTCTAGAGGTACTACGAGCCAAAGCGTTTGCTCAGGCGATAGCAACTCAGATCAACACTCCCACTCTAGCTCTAGCTCGACCACCAACTCCTCTCCCAGAAGACAAGGAGGACCCGGGTCAGGAACGATACCAACCATAGCACAACTAAAACCCACCTATTGATAGCACGTGCGGCGACCTCGTACAGCCGCCACCCACAGGAAGGTGGAACTGGCTGCGTTTCGAGATCTATAAACCGACCAACAATCAAGGCAACATCAAAAATAGCCATAGCAGTGTCGGTAGCAGCACCGAACATGATGACTCGGGTGAAGGTCACAATCCCCGTAATCATAGAAGAAGCAGAAGCTGAGATGATCACGGCAGTTTCCCTGCATTCACTTGGTGCTTGAGGCAAGTCAGGTGGCCGAGGTCCTTCTGTCCAGCGGGAATCGAACTGTACGACAGTAAAATGGATCCCTCGTAGTGGTTATGACTGTACTACACTGCCGTTCAAGCAGCAGGAGAAGATGAGGGGGTCATGGCAAACTACCTTTTGGTCATGCTCTCTTCGTCTGCCAATAATTTGCTCTCGAGCCTACCTAGGAACTCTATTTATTCCTGGGCTCAACTCCGATCGACCTTTATCAACAACTACCAGGGCACGTGACAGAAGCTCAGGACCCAATATGATCTCCAACGATTGCGACAGAAGGAAGATGAGACTCTACGTAGTTTCATTCAAAGGTTCTCGGAGAAAAGGACTACGATCGTGGACATCGACGAAAGAGACATCATCAACAGCTTCGTCGATGCCCTGCACCACTCTTTCGAGTTGCACGGGGCCCTCGTGAGGAAGAAGCCAAAGACCATAGTGATAGAAATATGCCCAAGAGAATTCTAGGGAACCAGAAGTTCTGGCCTGAGGCCAGAAGTTTTGGGTTCTGGTGTAACCAAAAGTTCTGGTTCGACATGAAGTTTCAGACCAGCTCCAGTTTTGGTTTCTGGAGAAACCGAAAGTTTTGGTTGGACCAGAAGTTCCAGGCCTGCTCTAGAGGCGAATTTTGGATGAATCGGAAGTTCCGGTTGGACTGGAACTTCCGGGCCGAAATAAATTCGATATAGAAGGTTAGTTTCAGAAGTTTCGGGCTTAGGCCAGAACTTCCGGGCCAAACGTGTAGATTAGACCTGTTAGGTTTCAATGCTGATTAAAGGCCCATCAGAGGGCTCTATATAAGGAGAGGAGGGGCTAGGACGAAAATGCCGCTGCATCACCCTAACCCTAGCTGCCATCTCCTCCTGGCCGCGCCCGCTGTGGTTGTCTCTCCCCTAATCTTCTTTATGGTACTAGCATACCAGCGTGAGGTGATCTCATCCCTGTACATGTGGGTACCGTAGAGGTGCCGCTGTAATTGCGGTGCTGATCATCTCGACATGAGGATCGCAAGGCTGCATCGTCTTCGTCACCAACGATTGGACGGAGCTGGGCGGAGTTGATCGAGGACGTGCTTCCCCAACTCTTCTTAACGATCCATGATATCATTACTCGCATGGTTCCTGGGTTGAACGGGGTAGAAAATGTTTTGTTTTATGCTAGTGTAGCCTACCCGTTCCCCAACACATAGCTCGGATGATCTCTATCGCTAAAAGTTATGCTGATTGTGAAGATGCTCGAAGGGAAAAGTTTAAGCGGTCATGCCACAAGAGTCGATCTTGTCAGAACAAAGACGACCGACCTCGATCCCCCTGACGAGGCAAACAAGAGCGAAAGAGCAGAACAGAGAGAACTGTGGCAGCCACCTACAGCACATGATGCCAGGAGGATGAAGCCATATTGGAAGAACTCGACAAACCGCGCCCGTGCCATCCAAAGGGCAAGCACACCATGCGCAAGTGTTATTCCCTGCAGGACGTGCTCGTCAAAGAATCGTGCAATAATCCCTACCAAAGCAAAAGACACTGGGACGAGGATGATGCCCCGAGAAAGGATAGTCGGCCTCGAGATGACAACGACTTCCAAGAACCTCATAAGGCTGTGAATATTGTCTTCGGAGGCCCTGCGTCAGCTGAAACCAAATGGTAGCAGAAGATTCTAGATTGACGCATCAACGCTATAGGATTTGAGGAACTTCAGCGGCTGCGATGGTCGGATGTTTTGATCACCTTTTCTTGGGACGACCAATGGACAAACGTCCCAAAAACCGAGCGTTGGCCCCTGGTGGTTGACCCGGTGATTCTTAAAGTACGCATGAGGCAGGTACCGATCGATGGAGGGAGTGGGCTGAATATCCTCTTCTGCCAGTCCCTCATTGACCTTGGCATCTCGGTTGACAGTCTCTAAAAAGATGATAACTTCCCGTTCTACGGCATCATACCAGGATAGAGCTCGGTGCCTCTTGGCTCCATAACTCTCCCGGTCATATTCGGTTCTCGAGACAACTATTGGACCGAGCACATCACCTTCTGGGTCGCAGAATATGATATTCCATTCCATGCTATCCTATGAAGACTATCCATAGCCAAATTCATGGCAATCGGTCACTACCCGTACTTGGTGCTTACGATGCCGAGCCCCGGTGGAGTCATCACTGTTTGGGGAAATGTCGACACTTCCCGTGCATGTGAGAAGGACAGTCTCACCCTAGCAGAGGCTATCGACCTATCGGCCAAGATGGAGGCAACCCTCAGGCAAGTCCAAATTCACCTTCCTGAGGCCGTGGAAATCCTAATCAAGGCACCAACCGCATCTGGGATCTCCTCCACACCCTCAAGTACTAAGAGGACTGCCCTCTCTAACGCAGAGACCACAGCTATCTGGGCAGGGCTTGACCCCAAATGGAAATCATGCCCATCAGCTTCCTACGCTCCAACGCAGACCTCCTTGCATGAAGGCCCTCCAACGTGCCCAAGGTTTCCTAGAACTCAGTTCATAGCAGACGACTTTCGGGATCCTCGCAAAAAAACAATCAAGAAATACGCCGGCATGTGGCTCCAAGAATTACTAGAAAAGCTCTGGGGGCTCCGCACACAGCTAGACCGAGGCTCAAGGCGAATACCCTTCCCCCCAACCTGTGGCTCAGAAGTGACCCAGCCAAGTGATAGGCTACACAACTTCCTCCGAGTCCAATACTATGATGAAGGAACCGTGGAACAAACAAGAGCTGAAGATATAGACTCCATCAAAGAAGCACGGATAGCAGCCACAATCCAGTCATATCGGAACCAGCAAAACCCTCCGACGATACCATGACCGTAATGTGCAAAACAAAACCTTCAAAGTAGGTGACCAGGCTAACACGAGGACACGGGCAAGCAGTACCAAACCCCTGTAACATCGAGCACCTTCATCGGTTTTATGCTTAACAATATTTTGCTAATAATCTTCTTTGATGATGCATGTCCAAGTACTCATCGACCCTAGGACATCGCTTCCTTCACCGACACTACAGACTACTTCCCCCTAAACATGCATCCGGGTCAGGAAGGGGTCAGCCATCGGGTTGTACACTCGCAGTCGAGCATCACTCTTGCCAACCTTGCCAATTACTTCCCTCCCAGGCATGCAACTAGTCCAAGAAGAGGTCAGCCTTTGAGCTGTACACCCGCAGTCGAGTACTATTCATGCTAACCTGTGTCAATTACATCCCCTTCGCCTTGGGCACTAGAAGCCACTATGCATGCAACCGGTTCGGGGAGAGGGTCGACTCTTTAGTCATACACCCGTAATCACGCACCTTGAAGAACTTGCCGACACATGCCGGTTACATCCCCCTCCGCGTTGGGTGCCCGATGGCTGCCATGCATGCAACCGGACTCAAGAGAGGGTCGACTCCTTAGTCGTACACCCACAACCGTGCATCTTTGAAGAACTCGTTGACCATTGTGGACTACATTCCCCTCTGAGTTAGGCAGCATATGGCCGCCATATACACAACCAGGCCCGGGAGAGGGTCAGCTATTTAGCCATACACCCACAGTCTCGCATCTTCATCGACTCCACTAGCATCGTGTGGGTGGTAAACAAACACACAAAATGGTACACATTGAATTAAACAAATTCAAAGGCTTCTTTATTTCTTCAAGACTAATTCTTTACAGGACCAACACTACTTCAAAGAAGGGGACGCAGCAACAAGTACGCTACTTCATAGAAGGGGATGCAACCTCCTTCGATCAAAAAAGAAAAAATGCCCTGGCGACTAGAGACAACATTCTGCGAAGCAAAAGAGATGACTATAGAACCGAGGTTCTCACAGCAAGCCCACCCGCTGCAGAATCAACCTATCATGACCACCATGAGCACCAAAGACCCCAGGGGTCTCTACTGTGGCAGCAGCGATTTCGCGCAGTCCTCGTCTTCATCGGAGGAGATCATCACCGACCCTAAGAGACCAGCTCAAAAGGGAGAGCAGTATTTGCCCGACCTCGACGGCGGGATCAGATACCTCCTTAAGGTGCCTACGCCAACGGACGTCTCCAGCTCTTTCCGTAGGATCGAGCCTCTACCTTGGTATCCAGACATCAAGACAGGCAATGCAAAAACGCCAGATGATACCATGTTAGCAGAAAGATCTATGCCGCTAAGAAGCCTTGGGAAGGATACAACATCCTGCTGCGGCAATAAAATCAAGAGTCACGCATTGCACAAATATAGGTAAAGCAAACACATGCAAAGATCAACGTACCAGACAGACTCGATGTCTCGAGATCAGAAAAGCTAGTTCAGCGACCAAGCCAGCGCATTGCGGATCCATGGAGCAGCAAGCAACATCAACAATCTCTCCCTTACAGGTATGAAGAAGAAAGGATCTCAAGGCAGAAAAGAAGAAGTCACGAGGACCCATTGTAGGACTTAGACGGGCGAGGGGGGTGCCGGCTTTAATAGAAGTGTTCCTGCAACCATCAGCACAGCGAATGACGCTTCAATTGTCATGTGCGTTATGACAGAGAAGGTGAAGCGGTTCGCATTGCATTAACTCCGCCAGTGCATGCGGCGCATCACTGCGTCAGAGGCAGAACGTCTTTTTAGCTTTTCCGCCTGCTATGCGAAGACCACAAATGGGAGAAGAAATTATACAACAGCCTTTTCTAGCGCAACAGGTGAAGTCTACGATGGTTTAGACCATCTGCGTTGGTGGCTCCCATGTTTGGGGTCACGCGCATGCCCAAAGTCCTTCATGCTTAGGGGCTCGCGCGTCTGAGGATCATCATGCTTGGGGGCTCGTGTGCTCAAGAACTCCCACGCTCGGGGGCTCACCCGATCCGAGGTATGAGTCCCCGGGACCAAAAATCCTCGAGAACTTGTGGAGCTTGATATGCCTCGAACCCGTTGGCATCTCGACGCACGAGGGGCCCGAACGATAGGACTCAAGATCAATTTCTTCCAAGTTCATCACAAGTCCAAGACTTCAAGCATGACCTTTTTGAGCAAGGTCTCAACAAAGATAGGATTATGAAGCAGAAGATTATTATTTGCAGGATATTCTTGGACCCTCGAGCAAAATATTCCATTTAACTCGAGACTCGGGGGCTACACCGTGTAGGTGCACCTATGTGTGAGGTAGGTGCACCTCACACAAAAGAAGACGAACAAAGGCTTTTTCAAGGAAATTGAGGTTTGACGAAGATGTTGAAGTTTCAAGTTAAAAGAGAGCTCCTTCCATCTTGTTTTTTCTGAAGATTTCTTCAACCAAGCCGAGAAGAGCTCGAGGGATGATGTCGGGGGTGTGACCCCAGGGTATTTTATAGTTGGGCTTATCAGACTAGACCAAGGGCAGGCCAAAACCAGCATTGACCGTCTGGTACGATCCATAAATAAGGTTTAATTCTGATAAGGAAAATAGAGTCCTTATCGGGAAGTTAAGCTCTAGATATGTTATCTAGAGATTTATTTATACCAGAATCCTTGTAATTAGGGATTTAGCACCCGAGTGAGGTAGGGAATCCAAGCCCTACTCGGGATAGAGTCCTGGGATTGTTAGGCTTACCTCCTAAGTATATAAAGGTGGCGAGACCCCTAGAGGCATCTATCTCATCTATCATCTGTGATCAACCATCATCTAGTCATCTAGCTCCACCATATTTTTCTTGCTTTCGACGCCCAAGCCTTGATAGCATGATTGCGTCATATTGTAAGATCCATATCATAGTAGATACCAAAACACTGGACATAAGGCTATTATCCTCTGGGAGGCCTGAACTAGTATAAATCTTGGCTCTTGTGTTCTAGAGTCGACCATCGGGTTTGAAGGCGCTACGCTTCCCTAACACAACATCTAATCACCAGCTCGCATACTCGAAGACTACCTTTATAACTACCCAATTACGAAATAACGTTTGGTAGTCCCAAAGTAAGATCTACGTATGTTGAGAATCATGATGATCTCAGGTCTAAGGACTTTACATAAACACTACTGAGACCTACTAATGACACAACAAATCTTAATAGTGTCTCATAGTGGGTCTATCTAACATATGTCCATATTACTGAGTCGGTATCTCTATACCCATGATCCGTGAGAAATGATCATCAATTAATACACATGCCGATCTCAGTCATTTCTGTTCCATGTATGACCTATATCCGATCAGGGATTCTTTTGAAATAGTCATATTATGGGTCTCATGAATAAGTCATGTACTTATTGATCTATAATGACAATCTATTTCAAGAAACAATAACTTTATTTCATAAATATAGAATGTCACGTACAACATCTCTATGTTGCTTCTAGGACATAATGTTAACAATCTCCCACTTGCACTAGAGTTAACTATGTAGATATCTAATAACCATAGACCTAGTATGCGTCTCATGCTTGCGCTGCGGGAGTGGCTTTGTCAATGGATGTGAAACATTTAGATCAGTCTACACTGATCTGAATGTTGCAGATCCATTGACAAAGTCCTAAGACCTGAGAGCTCTATGGTTTCCAACATACGTAGTGGCTTACTTTGGGACTACCAAATGCTACTCCATAACTGGGAAGTTATAAAAGTAGTCATCGGGTCTGTTACGAAACATGTAGTGGAATGTGAGTGATCAAGATAGAATTTGCCCCTCCTTAACATGAGAGATATCTCTAGGCCCCACAATGTAATGGATTATGGAAGTGCATGGCCATACCGACATGATTAAGGCGTTGATCATGGTTATAATCTAATATGGAGATCGAGAGAGGATTGAGCTATTGATAGGATGGCACAAATCTCTTCTTGTGCTCGATCAATATCGTGTGGCAAGGGGACATGTACATATTGAATATTACAAGGTTTAGCCGATATGATCTTTACGTACACTTGGGTTAATATGCTTTGCTAGAGGCTGCTGTTAATAGAGTATGGAAAGGAGTTTCCATATGTTAACCAAGCTATGCGTGAACCTACAGGGTCACACACTTAACGAATTGGAACACTGGAATCGAATAGGATTCGAATTACGGTCAACATGGATAAAGATCCAAACGGTTTGGATAGAGATCCAAACAGATCGGATGGGGATCCGAGTAGAGTCATGGTTAGGCCCGAAAGGGCCTAAGCTATGACGTATATATATATGAGGCTATAGGGCATAGGGAAGTAGAGATTTTTTTGCCTCGCGTGTTGATGCATTTTCTCGTGCTAAGTTTTTAGCCACCGAGAGCAAACCCTAGCCACCACTTCACGAGAGCCTGACCATCTCACTGACCGCCCGAGTGCTAATACACCATCGGCTAGCGTTCCACCCATAAATATGTGGATACCAGTAGAGGCATTGCTATTCTGCTTCGCTCATTGACGTCGGCATCACTGATTGGATCAGTGTCGACATTGACTCCTAGGAGATTAGTCGTGGAACTCTGTTTGGGTGAAGGTTTCCCGAGAACGTCATCGGCTACCTCGAGACGACGTCGATCGGCTTCCCGAGGATGGCTACATCGGCTTCTCAACCATATCGGCACGCTCGAGTTGGATTGGCTTGCTACTCCAACTCTCCTTCTGCTACACTGTGTGCTCGAGGTAACAATCTATGGTCCCTTTCTAGCAAGGCTTTCTGTCGTGCGTGGTGAAAAAGTTTTGTTTTCGGCTAGCGTAGCCTCCACATTCCCAAGCAGTGGTATGAGAGCCATCTTGTGTAGATTGTGATCTAGATCGGTGCATATAGTTGATATGTGGTCATAGTAGATTGGATCTATTATAGTCTAGGTTGATCGGGTCATGAGATGAATCAATCGGTAGCACGGGTTGATGAGATCAATCAGTTTTCGAGGTAGTTACAGATCGGGTCATAACACTTCAATCGAGATAAGTTGCTGCATCAGATGCAAATACATGTCCTGATCCAAGTAGGTTATGGATCTGAGCTTATCGGTTGTTCCTGACTGGTCTTCCCAACCATTGTCGCTGACTCCCGAGTGCATCGCCCGACCACTTGGCTAGAGATGAAAACATATCGGATTTGGACGGATAATAGTCATACCATATCTAGCCATAAGCCGAACAGGAACAAGTTATAGAACAGTCATCTTGTGATCTGGATCTCCGTATCTTTCAATTTTGGGCTTTCAAAACAGGCATGGGCCGGTCAGCCCACTCAACTTCGGATTATCCGATTTTGGCATAGTCAGATAATCCACATAAAAAATTGGATAATCTGAATCCGTTGGATTTTACCAATACCACATCCATATCCATATCCGCATCGAAAAATCCTGATCCAGATCCGCATCCATTGAATTTTTAAAAACCAATACCACATCCTCAATCCAAATGGATTTGGAGTGGATTGGATCGGATATTATCCGATCAGCTTTCACCCCTACACCTGGCTAACCCCATCGACTAAAGAAAAAACTGGTTTCCGAGAAGTTGTCTCAGATCAGGGTAAATTGTTTGTCCCGAGCAATTTTTCTAAAGTAACTTCATAGATCAGATCTGTGTTTTTCAATGGTGGACAGGGCGCTGCCGTGTAGCCCACGAGGGGGCGTCCTCCCCCTTGACCCCCCACCCACTAACTGGCTAGCGCAACCGCCATGTGTGCACGCCTTGTATAACGTCGCGCCTTGTATAGAGACCTAGTTCACATCGTTAGCTAGAATGCGATTCTACGTCTAACTTGTTTTTGTAGAGAATGATGTGAATGGAATGACCCTATATGACTTGTAGGAGATGTATGTGATGTATGTAGCTCTTATGCATGGCTTTCATGCCATGATCTTCAACTATGTGATAGCTGTCTCTGCTGTATTTGCTGACCTGCGTGTCGGGTGCTTGAATCATTAATTGCAATCTTTATTTTCTAGCTATTATAATAGTAGTCTAGATATAAGATTGCAGGTTTTCAAGCCTAGTGGCCCGAAGGAGTGTTGTGGAGGATGAAGATTATTTACATCACTAATGGAGATGGAGATCATGAATTTGCTTTGGCCATACTAATTCACAGTTAAATGTGTTTATCTGTGATGTCTTCTATCTATTTTTATGCTATATCTTGTTTGATATGTTGCCATGATAGGATAGAAACCCTCAGAAAAATCAAGTTTTTGATGCCTTTCCAATTGCTGTACCTAACACGGTAGTGTTCATCGTTTGGTGGATCTACCAAAGCAGAGTGCCGGCGATTACCATTGCAAGTTGGGATAGATATCGGACATCTATACGCTGAAGCTTTGGTTTGCTTAATAAGGTTATCAAAACAATTTTGGACCTTAGAGCATCAGGTTGAGGCCGGAGCATGGTGATGCTAACCCAATAAAAAGGAGTCACATGGAGATGTGATTAGCAATGTATTGCTTACCCCATGTCATTAATTTTTAGCAGTGATGCTAAAGCTCACTAGGAATTAGTGAAATAAGGATCATGACCCACTATGTGACCGAGAGGAAGGTTTTGGTTTCCAAAAACATAGTGGGAGAATCTTTTGTTAAATAGTTTAATGAAAGATTAACATAAACATAGGTGCTAAACTTCTCATATCTTATGTTGTAGATCATGTCAGCTTCTACCACATCTAGTTCTTTTAATTTATGATCTATCCTTGAGAAAGAAAAGCTTAATGGAACAAACTATATGGATTGATATAAAAATTTGAGAATTGTTCTCAAACAAGAAAGAAAATAGTATGTTTTTAAAAGTCCCTACCCTGATGACTCGCCTGATAATGCTACTATGGCTGCACAGCATGTTTATGAGAAGCACACTAATAATTGCCTAGATGTGAGCTGTCTTATGCTTGCCACAATGTCCTCTGAACTTCAGAAGCATTATGAGAACATAGATGCTTATAATATTACTGTGGGTCTGCGTGGCATGTTTGAGAACCAAGCGAGGGTCGAGAGGATCAACACCTCAAAATCCTTATTTGCATGCAGGCTTGCTGAAGGGAATCCCATCAGTCCCCATGTTATCAAGATGAGGGTGCAGGGCGCAGGGAGGTAGAGCTTTTTTGCGTCGCATGTTGATGCGTTTTCTCGTGCTAAGTTTTTAGCCACCGAGAGTAAACCCTAGCCACCACCTCACGAGAGTCTGACCATCTTGCCGACCGCTTGGGTGCTAGTACACCATGGCCAACATTCCACCCCTGGATGTATAGATACCAGTAGAGGCGTTGCTATTCTGCTTCGCTCATCGGTGTCGGCATCACTGATTGGATCAGTGTCGATATCGGCTCTTGTGAGATCAGTCGAGGAACTTTGTTCGGGCGAATGTTTCCTGAGAATGTCATTGACTACCTCGAGACGACGTCGATCGACTTCCCGAGGATAGCTACATCGGCTTCTCGACCATATCAGCATGTTCGAGTTGGATCGGCTCGCTACTCTAACTCTCCTTCTGCTGCACTGCATGCTTGAGGTAATGATCTATGGTCCCTTTCTAGCAAGGCTTCCTGGTGTGCGTGGTGAAAAAGTTTTGTTTTTGGCTAGCGTAGCCTCCGTGTTCCCCAACACGAACGACTCACCATTGCTTCTCACTAGGAATCACATGCATAGAACTTGCTCCACACCTACCCTGTTTCCTAATGGAAAGGATGTTCAGCAGTGTGATCACAATGGAGTCATTAAAATTGTGGGGTGCTCACAACCTTCTACTAGGATGAAGTAGCTAGCTGAGGATATTGTTAAGGGAATAAAAAATGGAGTCGACTCGATAGATGTTTGTGGTGGGATGGGTGGTGCCTACTACTTCAGGGACATTTTGGGTGAACATGCTACAATCGTTAAGCCAACTGACGAGGAACCATTTGCTCCAAATAATCCAAAAGGTTTTATAGGGAAGTCTCTTGGACAACCAGGCCTTAAAAGATCAGTGCATGTTGGTGAGATGGGGTTCCGAGAGGTAGCCTCATACCTTCTAGACTACAAGAACTTTGCAAATGTCCCTCCTTCTATGTTGGTAAAGATCACCCATAGTGTGTTCCATGTGAATGAAAGTGTTGACCACAAAATGAAGGCTAGAGACAATGAAACACAAGCTCTTAGCAAGATTGTGTCCCTATAGTAGTT
This sequence comes from Zizania latifolia, assembly GCA_000418225.1. NCBI lineage: Eukaryota > Viridiplantae > Streptophyta > Magnoliopsida > Poales > Poaceae > Zizania > Zizania latifolia. The sequence continues at coordinate 262,608 of KE372843.1, read as the reverse complement.
TATCCCTCATGTCTATGATGCAAGTGACCAAGGAACATCAAGCTTTCCTATCTTGATTGTTCATAGGATTGGCATACTAGATATTAGAATCTTCAATACAGACATGCATGCAGGAAATCTTCTTGTCAGGAAGCATGATAATGGTGCTGGTAGATTGGAAACACAGACCAAACTTATTCCTATCGATCATGGCCTTTGTTTGGCAGAGAGCCTGGAGGACCCTTACTTTGAGTGGATCCACTGGCCGCAAGCATCTATTCATTTCTCTGAGGAAGAACTTGAGTACATTGCAAACCTAGACCCTGTGAAAGACGCCGAAATGTTTCGCACTAAGCTTCCTATGATCCATGAGACAAGTCTTAGGGTATTAGTTCTCTCAATAGTGTTTCTCAAAGAAGCTGCAGCTTACGGCCTCTGCTTGTCTAAGATAGGAGAGATGATGAGTAGGCAATTCTCTAGGAAAGAGGAGGAGCAAGTGAGCCTGAGGTTCTATGCATGGAGGCAAGGAAGTGGGTTGAGGAAAGAGACTTGCTGCTTCTAGAAGCTGACTCTAAAGGAGACAATGATGATGTCGACGATGATGACAAGTCCACTCAGTTTGATCTTGACTCTGAGGATGACTCAGCTACATTTGAAGCACCATTTCTCAACAAGTTTGGACCTATTAGAGGCAGTTCCAGGAATGCACTGTCAAAATTAGCTGAAGGAAATGATGACGAGGATGACAACAGTGAGTTTAGAAAGGACGATGGGGGCTGCATAAGTCCAACTACTACGTGGACTCCTTCCACCCCAAACTTGTCGATCTCGCTGAATGGGCTTAGCTTTAGTGGAAGCAGCAAATGCCATAGTGATGTCGCAAAGAACAGGGTGACTACTAAAACTAACATTAATTATAGTGGCAGTCATAGTGAGAATAAGTATGGAGGTTGGAGTGCCAATGAGATGCTCCCTCCCAGCTCCAGCTTTTTAAAGCTATTGGACCTGAGTGCCAATGAATGGAGTGCATTTCCTGAGAAATTCTAGGATCTGCTCCCAAGCTTGCTCCAAGACTGAAAGCAAATTGTAGCCTGCAGCCCATGGCTGATGCAGAGGCTAGGCACTTCTTGCTGGTTTTGAAATGGTAGAGAAGACACCAAGGGAAAGTAATTTAGGCCAAACCAAGTGTTGACACCGAAAATTGGACCAGCGCTCCATCGGCATGACAAAACAAGCGGCTGGGCCGATGGGCCGCTGATAGAAGCTTAATAGGCAAAGATGGGCTGCACGTGACGTGGGCTGATGCTTCTTAATGTTTATCGTTTAGTTAACGAATAATTAGAGTCAGTTAAGATTCTATGTTATCCACAGATAACGTGTCTACCCGACTATAAATAGTTAAGCCTGGGGTCATTGTAAAGGAGTTCACATAACCAATCAATCAACCCTTCGGTGCATCGCCAACTTTAGGTATATAGCATTAGGGCGATTCCCCGCTGGGATCAGGCTACATCGGTTGCATCCAACATCTGATCATGATAGAGATAGCCTATTTGGTAGACTGATTGATATGTTCCTGGCTTTCTCGGTTGAGTCTAGTACTGTGATTAGATTGAGTAGGTCTGCTAGTTATCAGTTGAATGCATTGATTTGCTCTTTCATAATGTGCTATATTGCTCGAGTCTATGTGTTTGCCAATCACGATAGTTCAGTAGGTTGTATCAGACTAGATCGCATGCCGATTGTCAATATGGTGTTGTCTTGGTTGGGTCCGATCTATAGCGTTGACGGGGATGCGTGTGAATTGGTTTGGTTTAACCTATTGTTCTAGTGGTCATCGAAGTTTTAGCTGATGGATTGTCTTTTGTTGTGTCAATTGGTTTAATCTTATTCGTAGTTCTCTTGGTATGATATCTTTGCGTTGTATCGGTTTGGTTCGAACCGTAGAGATTGGTACGCTAGAGCACTAGCACTAAAGCCAATTGGTAGGATTTATGGTACTATATATGCTTTCCACGATGCATCGTAGCTTCCACGCGTGTTATCGAAGCCGATGCCAACAGTGTTGAGGAACGCAGAGGCTACGCTAGCCAAAAATAAAAAATTTCTACTACGTACATCAGGATATCTTGCTAAGAGAGAGACCATAGATCGTTACCTCGGGCATATAGTGCAGCGAAAGGAGATTTGAAGTAGCGAACCGATCCAACTCACACATGTCGATATGGTTGGGAGCCGATCGGCGTCCTCAGCGATCCGATCAATGTCCTCAGGAACTCCCAAGGATTTCTCCCAAGGACTCCTCCTTCAAGCTGATGACGGTCCTCGAGAAGTAACCGATGATGCCACCGATCCAATCAGTGACGTCGATGCTGATGCGAAGCAGAATAGCAACGCCTCTACTGGTAACCACACATCTAGGTTGGGAACGCTAGCCGATGGTGTACTATCATTTGGGCGGTCGGCGAGATGGTCAGGCTCGAGAGGTGGTGGCTAGGGTTTGCTCTTGGTGGCTAACAACATAGCAGGAGAAACACATCAACATGCAAGGCAAAAAGATTAGAATCCCTGCGCCCTACACCTTCATATATATAGACGTCCTAGCTTGGGCACTCCTGGGCCCAACTAGTACTCTACTTAGATCCCTATCTGATCTGTTTGGATCTCCATCCAAACCATTTGGATCTCCATCCAAACTGTTTGGATGTCTATCCATATTGAGCCAAATTCGAATCCTATTCAAATTCAATGTTCTAACCCGTTAAGTGTGTGACTGTCATTGTGTACGAAGCGATTGTGTACACAGGGTTACCTGCAGTACAGATTTGATTAGGCTAAAGGGAGAGTTGTGGACGAAACTTGATGGTTATCTCACACAAAGAGACAGAGACAGAATCTTTTAGACAGGTTCGGGCCTCCCGGCGGATAATAACCCTAACCCTGTGTGTAGAGTATGAGCTTTCAGGCGTGAAATAGCCTTAAGCGTGTAAAAAACATCTATCCAACCTTGCCCTTTCAGACTCCCTCCGATCCCTTTATATGAGAGAGATCGAGGGTTACAAATGGTGATTAAGTGCCCTGTTAATGACCAATTAAAAGGATAAACGGTTGGTTCGTGGTCAATAACTTCCAAGATTACAGCGTTGATAACTGCCGTATTATGGAGATAAATGACAGCCTGGCTCTTGATGGTGTCCGTTTGAGTGCCGATGATCGGGAGGGCTTTCCTGAGTGATGAACTCGGGCATCCCTCAGATCTCCGACCACTGGCCTCCTGAAGGACGTTGACCGTTGACTGGTCAGGTTAAAACTACTCGGGAGGTAGGCCAAGATCATATCCCCGACAGTGACCCTATAGGTTCATGCATAGTTTGGTTAACATATGGAAACTCCTTTCCATACTCCATTAACAGTGGCCTCTAGCAAAGCATATTAACCCAAGTATACGTAAAGATCATATCGGCTAAACCTTATAATGTTCCATATGTACATGTCCCTTTGCCTCACGATATTGAACGAGCACAAGGTGAGATTTGTGCCATCCTATCAATAGCTCGATCCTCTCTCGATCTCCATATTAGATTATAACTTGTGATTAAATCTTTAATCACGTCAACATAGCAATGCACTTCAACAATCCATTACATCGAGGGGCCCAGAGAAATCTCTCCTATAGGGAGAAGCAAATTCCATCTTGATCACTTACATCTCACTACATGTTTCATAGCATACCCAAAGACTACCTTTATAACTATCTAGTTACGGAATAACGTTTGGTAGTCTCAAAGTAAGCTACTACGTATGTTGAGAACTATGATGATCTCATGTCTAAGAACTTTACATAAACACTACTGAGACCTACTGATGACACAATGAATCTCAACAGTGTCTTATATTAGGTCAATCCAACATATGTTCATGTTATTGAGTCAATATCTCTATACCCATGATCCATGAGACATGATCATCAATCGATACACATGTCGATCTCAGTCATATCTGTTTCATGTATGACCTATATCCAATCAGGGATTCTTTAGAAATAGTCACATTATGAGTTTCAAGAACAAGTCATGTACTTGTTCATCCATAATGACAATCTATTTTAAGGAACAATAACTTTATTTCATAAACATAGTATACCACGTACAACATCTCCATGTTGCCTCTAGGGCATAATGCTAACAATCTCCCACTTGCACTAGAGTCAACTGTGTAGATATCTAATACCCATAGACCTAGTATGTGCCTCATGCTTGGGCTGTGAGAGTGGCTTTGTCAATGAATCTGTAACATTCAGATCAGTTTACACTTTGCATATCTTTACATCTCCCCTATCCACTATCTCGTGGATCAGATGATATCGTCGAAGTATGTGTTTGGACTTCTGGTGTGACCTAGGCTCCTTAGCTTATGCGATAGCACCACTATTATCACAGTAGAGATCTATTAGACTAGATGCACTAGACATCACAGCAAGCTAAGAAATAAATTTCTTGATCCAAACAGCTTTCTTTGTAGCTTCCGAAACCGCTATGCACTCGGCTTCTGTTGTAGAATCAGCTACCGTCTCTTGCTTAGAACTCTTCCAGCTCACCGCTCCACCATGAAGGTAGAAAATGATTCTAGATTATGATCTATAGTCATCCTTATCAGTTTAGAAGCTTGCATCTGTGTAACCACTAACAATGAGCTCTTCCTCACCTCCATAAACTAGGAACATATCTTTAGTCCTTCTCAAGTACTTCAAGATATTCTTTATACCTATTCAGTGACTCTTACCTAGATCCGATTGGAATCTGCTCGGAACACTCAAAGCATACGAGATATCTGGGCGTGTACACAACATGGCATACATGATGGATCCAATTACTGAATCATATGGAATCTCGTTCATCTTATCTCGCTCATCAAGTGTACTCGGACACTGAGTCTTGCTGAGATTTATGCCATGTGACATTAGCAAGAAACATTTCTTAGTATCCTGCATGTTGAACCTCTTCAACACCTTGTCAATGTACGTATCCTGTTATAATCTAATTAGCCTCATTGATCTATCTCTATAGATCTTGATACCTAGAATATATGCTGCTTCTCCTAAGTCCTTCATAGAGAAACTATTTTTCAATAAAGATTTAACAGACTCAAGCATAGGTATATCATTTTCGATCAACAATATGTCATCCACATATAGTATCAAAAATACCAGCGCGCTCCCACTAGCCTTCTTATAAACACAAGGCTCTTCTTCATTTTTAATGAAACCAAACCCTTTGATCACATCATCAAAATAAATGTTCCAACTTCGAGATGCCTTATTCAATCCATAAATGGATTTTTGTAGTTTGCATACCTTTTGAGCTGATTGTAGATTGACAAAACTAGTCGGCTGTGTCATGTATACATCCTCACTCAAATTTTAATTAAGGAAAGCTGTTTTGACATCCATCTGACATATTTCATAATCAAAATATGCAGCAATCGCTAGAATGATCTGAATAGACTTTAGCATTACGACGGGCGAGAAGGTTTCAACATAATCAACACCTTGAGTCTGTTTGAAACCTTTTGCCACCAATTGCGCTTTATAGATGTGAACATTTCCATCTATGTCTATTTTTTTCTTAAAAATCCATTTACACTCAATGGTTTTTACACCATCGGGTGGATCAACCAAGTTCTAAACTTGATTGGTGTACATGGATTCAAGCTCAGATCTCATGCTCCAAGCCATGTCTCAGAGTCTAGTCCCACCATCGCTTCTTCATAGGTCTTGGGCTCATCATTGTCCAACAACAATATATCCCATTCCTGAGTGGTTAAGAACATGAACCTCTTAGGTACATGCCATATCCTCTCTGACCTACGTGGTGCAACAGGTTCTTCAGCACCTTGATTATCCTATTGTGGTTGTGTGAGAGTTGAAACATTTTCAGGTGTGTCTTCAATTTCTTCGAGATGCACCGAGCTCCCACTAACCCTTCTCGAAAAAAACTCTTTCTCTAAGAATACGCCATGTCAGGCGAGAAACACTTTGTTGAGATCCCTATTATAGAAACAATATCATTTGGTTTCCCAAGGATACCCGATAAAGAAGCACTTGTCTGATTTTGGAGTAAGCTTATCGGATTGTAAACGCTTTAAATAAGCTTCACAACCCAAAATTTTAAGAAAAGATGGATTAGGATGACGTCCTATCCATATCTTATATGGAGTCTTTTCAACCGACTTTGATAGAACCCTATTTAGTGTGAAAGTGGCTGTTTCAAGACCATATCCCCAGAAGGATAATGGAAGATCATTGATCGGACCATCTAATAAGGTACGATTTCTCTACTCGGAGACCCCATTCCACTGAGGTGTTCTGGGTGGAGTCAATTGTGAAACAATTCTGTAATCCTTTAGATTATTACCAAACTGAAGGCTCAAGAATTCTCCTCCACGATCCGATCATAGAAACCTGATTGACTTTCCTAAATGATTATGTACTTCATTCTAGAATTCTTTGAAATTTTCAAAGGACATCGACTTATGCCTCATTAGGTAGATATATCCATATCTACTAAAGTCATCGGTAAAAGTTATGAAGTATTGAAAACCATCTTTGGCTATTGAAGTCATTGGTCCGCATACATCAGTATGTATGAGTGCCAACAAGTCACTTGCCCTCTCACTTTGACCCATGAAACGCGCCTTTGTCATCTTGCCAAGTAAACAAGATTCGCATGTCTCAAATGATTCAAAATCAAAAGAGTCGAGAAGACTATTTTTATGGAGTTTCTCCATGCGCCTCTCATTTATATGACCTAGGTGACAATACCAAATAAATATGGGATTTAAATCATTAAGACATTGCCTTTTTGTATTGATGTTATAGATGTGAGATTCTTCAGGATTTAGAACGTATAATCCATTCATCAATGGAATATAATAATAGAATATTTCTTTAAAATAAAGAGAACAACCATTATTCATTGATCCAAAGTCATAACCTTCTGCTTACAAGCATGAAGCAAAAATTATGTTCTTAGATAGAGATGGAACACAAAAATAATTATTTAATTTTAAAACTAATCCCAAAGGTATAGACAATGGCATGGTGCCGACAGCAACCGCAGCAACTCTTGCTCCATTGCCCACACGAAGATCCACTTTGCCTTTAACCAAACTTCTAATTCTTCTTAGTCCCAGTAACAACTTGTAGATGTGAGCAACTGATCCGGTATCAAATACCCAAGAATCAGTAGATGAAGTAGCAAGATCGATTTCAATAACATTTATACCTAAAGCGAAAGTCATACTTTCCTTCTTCTTGAGATCCTCCAAGTACTTCTTGTAGTTTCTTTTCCAATGACCCGGCTCCTTGTAGTAAAAGTATACTATATCTTGAGCCACCCCTTTTTTATCCTTTTTGGTCTTAAAATTGCTCGCGATCTCATCAGTAGTCAATTTTCTCTTGACCGCACATTTCTTGACATGGGGCTATTTCTTGCCCTTCTGCAGCATCATCACATGATTGTTGTTTTTCTTAATGCTTTTCTCAGTGGTTTTTAGCATCCCATGTAGTTCTGTCAAGGTTTTATCCATGCTATTCATATGATAATTGAGTATGAACAGTTTAAAACTCGATGGCAGGGATTGAAGAATCAGATCAGTAGCCAACTCTTGGCTAAGGGAAAAGCCTAACTTTTTTAGACTCTCAATATAACCAATCATCTTGATAACATAGTGACTGACGGGATTCCCTTCAGCAAGCCTACATGCAAACAAGGATTTTGAGGTCATGAACGTCTCGACCCTCGCTTGGTTCTCAAACATGCCACGCAGACCCATAATAATATTGTAAGCGTCTCTGTTCTCATATTGCTTCTGAAGCTCGGAGGACATTGTGGCAAGTATGAGACAGCTCACATCAAGGCAATCATTAGTGTGCTTCTCGTAAGGACGCCATGCAGCCATAGTAGTATTATCAGGCAAGTCATCAGGGTAGGGACTTTCAAAAACATACTCTTTTCTTTCTTGTTTGAGAATAATTCTCAAATTTCTATACCAATCCATAAAGTTTGTTCCATTAAGCTTTTCTTTCTCAAGGATAGATCCTAAATTAAAAGAACTAGATGTGGTAGAAGCTAACATGATCTACACCATAAGATATGCGAAGTTTAGCACCTATATTTACATTAATGCTCCGACCCCAACCTGATGCCCTAAGGTCCAAACTATTTTGATAACCTTATTAAGCAAACCAAAAGCTTTCGCACATAGATGTCTGACATCTATCTTAACTTGCAATGGTAATCACCGGCACTCTGCTTTGGTAGACCCACCAAACGATGAACATTACCATGTTAGGTGCTGTAATTGGAAAGGCATCAAAAACTTAATTTTTCTGAGGGATTCTATCCTATCGTGGCAACATATCAAACATGATTTAGCATGAAAATATGATAGAATATATCACAGATAAACACTTTTAACTATGAATTAGTATGGCCCAAACAAACGGTGATCTCCATCTCTATTAGTCGTGTAGATGATCTCCATCGTCCACATCACTCCTTCGGGTCACCATGCTTGAAATCCTGTAATCTTATATCTAGACTATTACTATAATAGCTAGAAAATAAAGATTACAAATATTGCTTCAAGCACCCAGCACATAGGTCGGCAAATACAGTGCAGCAGTGCAGTGCAACGAAAAGAGAGTTAGAGTAGCGAACCGATCCAACTCGCGCGTGCCGATATGGTCAGGGATCCGATCAACGTCCTCGGGAACTCTCAAGGATTTCTCCCGAGGACTCCTCCTTCAAGCCAATGATGGTCCTCGAGAAGTAACCGATGACGCCACCGATCCAATCAATGACGCCGATGCCGATGCAAAGCAGAATAGCAACGCCTCTACTGGTATCCACACATCTAGGTTAGAAACGCTGGCCGATGGTGTACTAGCATCTAGGCGGTCAGCGAGATAGTCGGGCTTGAGAGGTGGTGGCTAGGGTTTGCTCTTGGTGACTAACAACATAGCATGAGAAACGCATCAACATGCAAGGCAAAAAGATTAGAATCCCTGTACACTGCACCTTCAAATATATAGACGTCCTAGCTTAGGCACTCCTGGACCCAACCAGGAGTCTACTCAGATCCCTATCCGATCTGTTTGGATCTCCATCCAAACCATTTGGATGTCTATCCATATTGAGCCAAATTCGAATCCTATTCGAATCTAATGTTCTAACCCGTTAAGTCTATGACCCTATAGGTTCACGCATAGCTTGGTTAACGTATGGAAACTCCTTTCCATACTTCGTTAACAGTGGCCTCTAGCAAAGTATATTAACCCAAGTATACGTAAAGATCATATCGGCTGAACCTTATAATGTTCCATATGTACATGTCCCTTTGTCTCAGGATATTGATCGAGCACAAGGTAAGATTTGTGCCATCCTATCAATAGCTCGATCCTCTCTCGATCTTCGTATTGGATTATTTAGGACCCGTATTGGAGCTAAGCAGACTCTCCTAGTCCTTCGAGTGTGAAGGTGAAGAAGTCCCAGTGCAATTTTTGTGTCAACATGCTTTCTTGGCACGTCCGATGGGACACTTTCACAAGGTTCAAGACGTTTCCGCTTCATCGATGTCATTACTGGGAAAGAGATCGAGGAAGTTAACAATGCCATCATCTCAGTCACCATGGACGTTTTGTCTGATGAGTAGAGGAGAGAGGTACAGCAAAATATTATAGATTTTCAGAAGCTGTGCTTGGAATCTTTTAGTATGACTCGGCGCAGGCCGATTCAGAAGAGCCAACTCCAAATTCCACCTCTACAAGGAGAATCGAGCAATTAGAGCCCGCAAAACCTGAGATCATTCCAGGACACGGTCAACGAGGCAATTAATTATGCACTTATCAACCAGTCTGACGTGTTAGTAAAAACTCTACATGGGCTGATTAAGAAGACGGTGGATGGATCCATCACTCAAGAACTGCCCCAAGGATCAGTCTATCTTCTGTAGAGGTCATCGACGCCCATCATTCTGAGTTCACCTCCACCGATGACAACTCTCCTGCCACCAGTCACATACAAGTTGGAGCGCAACACAGTACCAAGTTTCATACCATCAGCCTCGATACCGATCGGTATGCAGCCAAAAATGTACCAACCTCTGGCGAGTGCACCTCTGCCGGGGTAACATCACACGGCTTATTATGGGCCTCAACATCACCAGATGGGTTTTGAAGGTGTTCTGCCCCAGAACAATTATCAGCGTCAAGAGAGGGCAGCAACATCGATACGGCACTATCTAGCACCACAAGAAGACAATTTTGCCTTCAATATCGTAGAGATTATGAGAGATCAGTTTAGACTCAAGCCAAAGGAACAGAGTTATATGTATCAGCATCCATATCTAGATTGGTTCGATAGAGTGCCGCTACCAAATAGGTACAGAGTTCTATATTTTTTGAAGTTTTCTGGTCAAGATAGTACCTCAACGGTCAAACATATCAGTCATTTCCTCGCACAATGCAGAGAAGCGTCGGCCAAAAAAGTGCTTCGAGTTAGGTTTTTTCCACTTTGTTTGTCTGGATCATCTTTCTCTTGGTTTTCCTCGCTCCCTCCGAATTCGATCAAGGGATGGGCCAATTTGGAGAAGCAGTTCCATAAGTATTTCTTCACCAGGATTCAGGAGATAAAGTTGATAGACCTAACGGCCGTGAAACAACGTCTTGATGAGTCAATGCCAGAGTATATTCAGCGCTTCTGTGACGTGAGGAGGCGATGCTCTAGCCTCAACCTGACCGACGCTCAGTTGGTCAAGTTAGCTTTTCAAGACCTTCTACCGCCGATCAGAGAGAGGTTTTCTTCCCAGGAGTTTGACGGTCTATCGCACCTGGCACAAAGGGTATCGGCACATAAACGTTGATTTCAAGAGATGCATAAAGAGAAAACACAAAAGCAGGTAGCTCAGGTGTAGTTTTACTCATCAGATTCAGAGCAGGAAGATTTCGATGGTGATATCGCTTTGGCCGAATGGGCCAGATTTAAGAAAATAGTAACTTGTCCATGGGTAAAGGCCACTAAGAAAGAGCAGAAGTATGACTTCGACATTAATAAGGTGAATAAGATTTTTGACTTATTATTAAAAGAAAAGTAGATCCAACTTCTGCCAAATCATGTGATTCTATCGGCGGGAGAATTAAAGAAGAGGAAATATTAAAGGTAGCACAATATGGATTCCCATAACACAAACGAATGCAAAATCTTGCGTCAGCAGATCCAATCTGCTGTCGAACAGGGGAGAATAAAGTTTGATAAAACAGCAAAGCCCATGAAAATAGATGGCAATTCTTTTCCAGTAAATATGGTGCACACTGGTTTATCACGTTTTCATGATGAGGAAAGCCAAACTTTAAGACACCATGCCAGAGCTCATCGGTGATAAGAAAGGGAGCAATGAGCCACACCGTATGGGCAAGATGAGAAAGCGGACCCATATTGGGAGTGTTCTTTCTTTTGTCTCTGTTGGGAAAAACAATATGAGACTCCCGTCTATTAAAGACTGCCTAGAATACACTGATAAGATCAGCAAAGATGATGATAGCTCTGATAATCAGCGCTTGAAGAAGCGAGTTCCTATAAGGGATCAACTAGGTTCACCCGAACAAGAGACGGAGATTGTTGATCATCGGCGTGTTCGGAATGAAGATAGGTGGCAAGGCAACCAGAGACCCATCTAGAAACCCCGATGGTGCCTAGAAGGATTAACACGGAACTAGAAAAGAAGGCTTTAGCATTAGAGGCATCGAGAGCAGTTAGTGGGAGAGTACAAGGAATATCGATAAAGTAAGCACCGGATCAGGAAGGAATGGTGCCCAAAGAAGAAAGCCGATATAGAAAAAAAGCTGATAGAGGTAAATATTGTTTTCATTTTGCCAGCAGAATACAAGGCACCCCTATCGGATAGTGAGGACGAAGAGGAATCGATCGCACAATTACTGCTACAACTGTAATCAGCAATCTTTCAGAAGCTAGAGGAAGATGAGCATAAGCATTTGAGGCCTCTGTAAATCAAGGGACATGTTGACGGTAAGCCGATGTCAAAGATGTTGGTCAACAGATGAACCGTCATTAATATAATGCCTATTCCACCTTCCGCAAACTCGGTAAGGTAAACAAAGACTTGGTGAAGACCAACATGGTGCTGAAAGACTTCAGCGGTAACTTATCAAATGCTAAAGGTGCCTTGAACATCAAGCTCATGGTCGGAAGTAAGACGCTGCTGACCATATTTTTTGTGATGGATGGAAAAGGTTCTTATAGACTCTTAGTGGGAAGGGATTGATTTCGCACCAACTGCTGCGTCCCTTCTACTATGCACTAGAGCTTAATGCAGTGGTAGGGCGATCAGGTTGAGGTCATCCAAGCCAATAGACTGGTTGTCATGTCAACAGCCGATGCGCCCGACTTTGAGAAAATGGACTGCCTTTCCGGACGTATTTGGGAAGGTTATTTTTTAAGGGTGTCGGATCTTGGCCTCCATCCGATAAACGAGATGATTCTGGGCCAGGATCCATGTCTCGAGAGATAGATGATAAAGAAGGAAAACTCAAAAAAGGGTTTACGTCAACCGATGAATTAGAAGAGATAAACATCAGACCAGGAAATAGGCCGAGGCTGACATACATTAGTGCTAAGTTGCCTTCTTCTGTAAAAGAAAAATTGATTGCCTTATTAAAAGAATTTTGGGATTGTTTTGCATGGAAATATCACGAGATGCCCGGTCTTAGCCAATTGATCGTAGAACATCGGCTCCCAATAAAAATAAAATTTCAGCCAGTAAAACAAAGTCAGAGGAGGTTCAAACCAGAGATGTATCCCCACATAAAAGCCAAAATTATGAGACTATACGAGGCAAATTTCATAAGGCCATGCCGATATGCTGAATAGGTGTCAAATAAAGTACCCGTATGGAAGAAAAGTGGCCAGCTAAGGATATGCATAGATTTCAGGGATCTAAACAAGGCCACAACAAAAGACGAGTACCCAATGCCGATCATGGATCTATTAGTCGATGTGACATCAGGGCATAAGATTATTAGCTTCATGAATAGGAATGTCGGGTATAATCAAATATTCATAGCAGAACAAGACATCCTAAAAACCACTTTCAGGTGCCCCGGTGCCATCGGTTTATTTGAATGGGTCATCATGTCTTTTAGGTTAAGGAACATCAGAGCAACATATCAGAGAGCGATGAATTACATATTTCATGATTTGATTGGCTCGCTGGTGGAAATTTATATCGATGATGTAGTTGTTAAATCTCAGGATGATGAAGGACATTTGGTCGATCTGAGAAAAGTTCTAGAAAGAGCAAAGAAGTATGGTCTTCGCATGAATCCAAAGAAGTGCATTTTTGGTGTATTGGCTAGAAAGTTTCTAGGGTTTATGGTTCACGAAAGAGGAATAAAAATAAGCCAGAATATTATTCAGGCCATCAAGACGACAGTACCGCTGGAGAATAAGACTAAACTGCAATCTTTGATTGGTAACATTAATTTTGTCCAACGGTTTATATCAAATTTATCAAGCCAATTGGAGCCATTCATGCCTTTGCTGAGAATAAAGGAAGGGGAGGAATTTATTTGGATCGACAAACATCAGAAAACGTTCGATGAGATCAAGAAGTACTTAAGCTCTTCTCTAGTTCTGATCCCGCCATGGACTGGTAAGCCATACAAATTGTATTTGTCGGCCAATGATGTGGGTATCGGGTTGGTGTTGATTCAGGAATTAGAAAGAAAAGAACATGTCGTGTTTTATTTAAGCCGACGATTATTGGACGCCGAAACAAGGTATCCCGCAGTTGAGAAGTTATGCCCGTGTCTTTATTTCTCTTACACCAAATTGAGGCATTATATACTTTCGGCGCAATGCACGGTCGTGTGTAAAGCCGACGTCATCAAGTACATGCTATCAACTCCAATTTTAAAGGGGAGGATAGGCAAATGGGTATTTCATTAACAGAGTTTGATCTACAGTATGAATTGGCTAAGGTGGTTAAAGGTCAGGCCATCGCTGATTTCATTGTTCAACACAGAGATAGAGCAGTAGACTATGTAGAGCCGATACCATGGATACTTTTCTTTGATGGATCTATGTGCAGGCATGGATGCGGCATCGAGCTGGTAATCATATGCCTCGGGGGGCAAGCTTCGAGTTTGCTTATACTATTAAGCCTTACCTTACCAATAATTAGGTGGAGTACGAGGTGGTCCTCAAAGGGTTGAAATTATTAGCCGAGATAGAAGGCAATGCCATTGAGATTATGGGGGACTCCTTGTTGGTACTTAGGCAACTCTCTAGAGAGTATGACTGCAAAGATGAAAATTTGAGGGCCTATTTCAAAAAATACTAGGAGTTGTTGAAGGGATTCAAAATGGTATCGCTGACGCACATATGAAGAAATCAGAACTTAGACGCCAATGATTTAGCCCAAGCCACGCCTGGGTATCGGCCGATGGACAAACTCATTGAAGCAGAAATAGCCGATATCGACGATGAAGACTGTAGGGCCAAAATAGTAAGCTACCTACTGGATCCATCCCAATCGGCCTCAAGAAAGCTCTGTTACAAAGCACTGAAGTATGTATTACTAGATGAGGAATTGTATTATCGGACGAATGATGGGGTTTTATTAAAATACCTAAATCTAGAGGAAGCCAAGATCGTAATGTGTGAGGTACACGAAAAAATTTGTGGAACCCATCAATCGGCTCACAAGATGAAGTGGCTGCTATGTCGAATAGGTTATTTTTGGCCGACGATGCTCGAAAACTGCTTCTAGTATTATAAGGGATACCAAGACTGTTAGAAGATTAGAAACATTCAACAAGCTCTCGCATTGGCCATGAACCCGATCATCAAGCCATGGCCGTTCAGAGGTTGGGGAATAGACATGATCGGCCAAATCTACCCGCCATCTAGCATGGGACACAAGTTTATACTAGCAACGACCGACTATTTTACCAAGTGGGTAGAAGCGATACCTTTGAAAAAGATGACTTCTTAGGAGGCCATAGAATTCGTTAAGGAGCATATTATATATAGGTTTGGGATTCCGCGAACAATCACCAGCGATCAAGGATCGGTATTTATGTTAGAAGAGTTCCAGCAATTCACAGTCGATACAGGGATCAAGCTGCTAAATTCATCGCCTTATTATACTCAAGCCAATGGCCAAGCTGAATCCTCGAACAAAAGCCTAATAAAGTTAATCAAATACAAGATTGCAGAATAACCTAAGAAGTGGCATACAACACTGGCCGATACACTATGGACGTATCGGTTGGCTTGCCACGGGTCGACTCAAGTGCCACCTTATCAGCTTATCTATGAGCATGAGGCCATACTACCATGGGAGACGAACATCGGCTCTAGACGTATTGCTCTTCAGAATGAATTAACGGCCGATGACTACTATAGGCTGATGACCGACGAGTTAGAAGACTTGTCACAGAATCGGCTTCGAGAGCTCAGAAAAGTAGAAGAGAACAAAGCAAGGGTGGCGAGGCATTACAATAAGAAGGGGTCAGCCAAAACGTTTGAAGAAGATGACTTAGTCTGGAAACTCGTGCTACCGATCGGGACTAAAGACAATTGCTTTGGTAAATGGTCTCCTAATTGGGAAGGTCCCTATCGGATAAGCTGAGTTGTGCCAGGCAAGGCCTACATGTTGAAGACATTGGAAGGAGAAGAGATCATAAAGGCGCTCAACGGTAAGTACTTGAAGAAGTACCGTTCGAGTGTCTGGATCGAGACCTAAAAGACCAAAAGGCCGATATGTGAGGAATTGAGCAGACATCAAAATAGTTGATACCGAGGGTACCGCCTTTAGAAATAACCAGATAGCCGATACTGAGGGTATCGCCTTTATTCTAGGATAAAAACAAAACATTGCAAGCAAGCAGCTGACATTTAGAATATCGCCATAAAGGAACAAGTATTCAAATATCGTCTGTGCCAAGGAAGTCAGTAAGAATTGCAACAACGCGATTACGGATGGTATTGATGGCAGCTAGCTACTGGAGTTCTTCATCATCACTCCCGGGGATCGGCTTTGAGTCTTGATAACAGAGAAGGACCTCTTTGGTAGAGGCAGCAAATTCCTGCCACTCGGCCTCAATTCTCACCGGTAGCTCCGTCAACCTTTGTCGGGAAGAGGCGATACGAGCACGGATAGCCTCTAAACGGGAGGCAAGATCAGCCTCCTCCACAAGAAGTTGAGCAATCTGACTCTCAGCCTCAGTAGGCTTAGCCTCCAAGGCAGCAAGGGAAGCCTTCTTCTTCATGAGTGCATCCCGATTGGCCTAAATGCCCTCCCGCTTTGAGTGATGATCGGCGCGAGCAGCTATTTGTGCCTGAAGACGCCTATAGCGGAATCGATGGCTTTCGAAGGATGACCCTAGGGACAAATCCTCCATAAGTTGCCGAGGAAGTGCGTCCACCACATCAGCAAGCCACGTCCTGATGGGCTCCAAATCAGCAATAAGGATGTCAATTGGCTCCTTGAGCCGATGAAGAACATCAAGAACAACAGCATGAACTTCCGCAGAGATTGGTTCAGTAGTAGAGGTTTCAGCCTCGGCTACGGTATCATTGCCAATGAATTCACTAAGGTCAAAAGGAAGTAGATTGGCGAAAGACTGCAATCAAACAACAAGCCCACAAGGAGAATTGTAAGACAATGGAGAAAAAGCATTATTAATGAGAGGTTACCTCAAGGAGCTCAGCAGCAACGGTTGGATCGGCAATGTCCAGAAGGACAGCATCATCGGCATAAAGAGCGGCAGTCCCCTCCACCGATCCGGCCCCAATATTGGCCATCGAGGTAGGCCCTGATACATGATCCTCAACTATGGCAGGATCAGAAGTGATCGCGGTCGAATCAACAACCCCTGTGTCGGCAGGAAGAACAAGGGGATCGGTAGGGGAGATATCGGCTGTGCCAGGGTTACTGAAGCCTCCACGTCTACGACAGGAGCAGCAGACAGGTCGGCCACTTCAAGCTGAACAAAGTAAAACAAAAAAGGTCAGAAGAAGAAACAAAGGGGCGAAAACACCAAGGTAAGAGAACTCTTACAGAAGCAACATGAACAGAAGAAATCAGTTGAGTTGGAGAGGGAGCAAGAGGGGCCTTCTTATTCTTCTTGGCTAGGATCTTGACCATCGTCAACACCGCCGGTCATTTTTGATGGGGGGACCGAAGGCCCGGGATGCTGCAGGGTTGCCACCGACAACGACAGATAGGATAGGCACATTGATTCCCAAGTTTGGAATCAACGATGATGCCATATATGCAATCGGCCTGCTGCTAACAACAGGCACCTCTATGCCCTGATCTTGTTCAAGTGATAAGGCAAATTATAGATAGAATCGGCAAGACTACAAAGATGTAAGTAGGGCAGAAACATACCTTGGCAGCAACCTCACCAGAATCAGGGTCAATCAGGGCGCAATAGGAAGAAACACCCCGAGAAAAAAGATGAAGTTTCAATTCATTTCAGAAGCAAATAAATGATCGGCTCTGGGATGAACTCAGAGACCAACCTTGGAAATTGCCGAAAGGGATACTGGCAGGCAAGTTGAGCAAAGACCCATACTCTGATAGAGCCTAGGTCCCACAGAATTCCACCCTATCAATGTAGAAGAAGCTCATCGATAGCAAAATAGGTTTGAGCTGGTGTGCACAGATGCTTGGATGATAGAACTCATAAGAAGGTTTCACTCGGCCGCCAGAGAAGTCAACTAGCAGAACAGAAGGGGAGACGATGGCCTGGTAGATGGCATTGGTAGCATCATCGGAACCGAGGGAATCTAATCAAAAGCGGCCTAGGCAAGCAAAGTTTGAAGCTTCTAATTAAGGAAACCAAATGACGTCGTCATCGTTGAAGCCGCAATAGAAAGTGTTGAACCATCTGACTAGAGGATCCGGCTTCAAGTCATCACCAGCAAAGGTAGCAACAGCCTCACCGATTGAAGTGCATTGGTGAGTGTGACCGTCCTCCTCGTGAAAGATATCGGCGAACTCACAGTTGGGCAGATCATAGCGCTTCGTTACTTGGGCAGTGTATAGATTGAGCCACAGCTAAATAAACCATCAGGGACCGTCGATATTCAAAACAGGTACGCCAGCCCTGAGTGGCTGCGAGATAAGATGAAGAAGGCAATAAGAAGATCTAAGCAGCAGTCGGCCTAATGGCAGCTTTTCATTCTGTGCAAGACGCTCGGCCAAATTCTGCTAATTCCTGGTAGGGCCGAGGGTGGTACTGCACAATATGAAACGTTCCAGCCACATATTCAGAAAGGCAATATGTTCTTTATCCTCAACTGGCCCTGTCTTCTAATTATAAGTGGCCATATAGTTGTCCCAGCCACCAGGTTTCTTCACTTCCAAGTCATACATTGGCTTACCCCTAAAATCAACCTCGTAGAAAAGATCAGCGACATTAAGGTCTGTCAACATCTATTGGACCGAAACTGGCGATCGGAGGGGGGGTGAATGGGCGCAAATAAAACTCACAGCGGAAGAAATAAATTCCTGAAACTTGACTATCAGAATTGCAAGTGACTTATCTAGAATCAGATCAAGTTTGAACAAAGGTCACACCTGGCAATCTGATAGCAACTTCAGAATACACTCTCCCAACCTCAGACGTCCGACTTGCTCGTGACTCAATGAGTATATGCACAAGACTGTGCCAGTATAAGTCACACCAAGCAAGTCAGAACACAAACACCTCCTCAGAAAATATGCCGAAAAGAACAAACATGAAACAAACCATGAAGAAGTACCAGCCATCAAACAGCGAGAAGGGCCAAAAGTA
>KE372843.1:218708-231955 GCA_000418225.1 Zizania latifolia | reverse complement strand
ATGCCGTCGTCCGCTACGCACCCGTGCTTGGGACGCGCGCGGTTTTCTCCTCTTCGTCCACTTCGTTGCGCGTGACAACGGCTAGCTGGCGTGCAGCGGGGCGCGGCGAGCTGTGGGGGCATGGCAGGCATCCGACGGAGGCGCGGCGGGAGGCCGGCGGCAGGAGGCCGGTGGAGGTGGGCAGGAGGTCGGCAGGAGGCACAAAACAGAGCAGGCGGACGCTGTGGCATTTCATCTAACACCTTCCGCGTGTTGCCCAATAACCCATCATCCTACCGCATGCCACGTGTACTGTCCAGTCAAAGAAAACAGCCGTTATGGTGCGCCACGTCGGCGAAACCGGACGGATAATTATAGAGTGAGCTGGTTTTCAAAATTGTGAGGGCTAATTAAATGATATTTTTGTTCAGTAAGTTATTTAAACTTTCGTAATAGTTAAGGATAATAAATTGTACTTTTTCCTTTTATAAAACATGTAGTCGTACTTTTATAACTATGACTACCAACATACAAAAACATACCAAGATTTACGATATATAAATAGAAAATCAAATTTAATTTTCATGCGTGTATATCCCCAATATGATAATTTCATATTTTTCACTAACATCTTCAAAAGCAGTGGACAAAGATGCACGTTGGAGACCATGAGCTGTCTAAACGTCATACGTTATTGGAGTATTTGTTTCTTTTGTTGCTCTTCAACTGCATGCATGGCTAGTTCTAGGGCCACAAGTCTATGAATGAGTTCATCCTCTTTATTTTCTCATGTTTGGTAAATCATCTAGATGATTCAAAAATTACATGTGGCTAACTTGATTCCACTTTTCCTTTTCATTGATAGCCTTTCCAATACTTCTACTTGGCTAAGAAATTCTGAGATAACTGCAATACCTTTTCCAACAGATAGTAACCTGTTAATTAGTACCAGAAATTGCAGGTAGTTCAAGCATAGGACATATATATGGTACATTTACCTTTTTTCTTTCAGATACATGGCTAATTTCATCCTGGGTTTCTATTTCATCGATAGTCTTTTAGGTCGTTTAATTCATTGACCTGATAAAGCACTACACTGTCTATAGTTTAACTAGTAGAAAACGCTGATGGTTCAAACATCAACTGCAAGATTCAATTCTTCCTTGGACTTCAAAATTGCACCTACAGCATCTGTTCACTTACATGGCCAGTTTTATCCCACTTATCTTTGTCACCACAGATAGCTCATCCTTTTGTCAATTTCCAAAAAGGTCGGCTAATTTCATCAAGTAACTAGGCCATTTATGGTAGTTCAAACTTTAAATATTGTACATTTACTTTGTTGCACTTGACCAGTGTGATGTCTTCATTGCATGGATGGCTAGTTTCTTCCCTCTATTTTTTGTCACTATTCAGTGGTGTACTTCCCCTTCAGTTTTTAGTTTCATTGGCACATTGCAATTTTTTTCTGATCATTCAAGACTTCCACTGGTTTTGAAAAGAGGGAAAACAGTGCTGATTTCTTAAACCTGACTTCATGGTACATTTGTTGTTTGAGTGTCATGAATGTTTCTAGTCTATTCATGGACAATTTCATTTGACTTATTTCTGTCACCTTGGCCTTGCCGACAGCTAATTTCAGAAATTCAGAAATGGAAAACACGTTGCATTGGTTGTTTGAGACTTGGATAGGTTTCATGGTTCACTTTTCCTGCTTTTATTAATTACATCTGACCGTCTTGTAGATTAGCTCCCTACTTTTTTGGCTGCCTCTCAGGGCTAACAGATTAGAATGTTCCATGCATGTAAAACAGTACTGGTAGGATACGTTGCATCAAAAAATTGTCAAATTCATCTTTAAAATGGTCAAATGTACCTTAAGTTTTTTGTTTGTTCTGAGGCGAATGCAGAAAACCATATGTACCTAGAGGATGGTTCTGGATTTTTTTGTGGAGTATTATCAACAGATACATTAATACATAGACAATTGAATAATTTAAAGATAATGGAAGATACACAGTTGAGTCGTGCAAAGGAAATATCAGAGGAAGGAAGGAGGCTATTTATTCTTTAAGAAAAATCTGTAGATGGCTCATTATTGGACCTGAAACCAATCTGTGCTGAATGCAGCTATTCAGCACCTGGATATATTATATGTGCATGATAGGTCCAGTGCAAGACAATTAAACTACTCTTTACAATCCCAAACTTGCTATCATGCTTTAGAGAATGATTTAGATATCAATCATCAAGATCAAACAAGCAAGGGATATGCATTGACTCTGGCATCATCATGTTCTTCATATATAGTGAAGTTCTTTCGCTTTAGTTGCGAGGTCGCTAGGATTACCAGTGACCTCTTGTCCAAATGGACAAGGAAGTATCATCTTTCAGTTCATATTCCAAAAGATGCTCAGCGTGCGCACATATCTCGTATCTGCTGGTGGAACAGGCCTTTCCATCAAATTGTAAAATTGGACGCTAAGCTTGAAATGGTATTGGAGCTCTGACGCTCTAGTTCCATCATTGGGAGGCAGCTGTATCAGCTGACCTCTGAAGAACTGAATTCTTTGTGGCCCAACCAAATTGTTCACACAACACCATATATTGCAGGATCAGATGTCTACATGAGCTTATCTACCTAGGGAACCAAACAAAATAAGAGATGATTTCAATACAATTAGCCACAGATAATAAAGATGTTAACTTGCACCACTCAAATTGAAACAACAAATGCAGATGAGCTAGCTCTAGCTGTGAAGCTTGATCACTTCCATTTTCATGATAAGGTGCAGGCTTATGAGTCATGTCAAGGGCCTGCATTGTTTAAGCCTCAGTGAAGCTGAGCCTAACTTGCCTGCTCACCTAACGCAACTCATCAAATTCAACTTTATGATGCTTAAGACTACCAAACCACCGTAGACTACAGCAGATTACTAGCATGGTGTGTATGATGTGGCCATATGAAAATCAATTTAAAACAATCTTGCACAATTCGTGCACAAGGCTCAAGTTGAGAACACATCGGCATCCATACATGGCGTGTGCATTTGCGCAACATGGCGTTCCTGCGCCCACGCATGAGAGAGCGTAACTCGCTGTCACACTGCATGCCTGCATGGCACGGCAGAGTAATACTGTATCCCCTATTAATTGGAATGTTTTTATTAATCGGATTATTCGTAAAACGCTTCTAAAAGTACTTCTCTGGAAACTTTCATCATCATCATTACTAGATAACTTTTTTCTAAGCTGTTTGTTAGCCTCATAATTGTATTAATTTATCGGCTAATATTCGAATGCACCCTGAGAAAACTGAAGGCGATCATGCAATGATTTGGCCATCCTATATTTGCAGAAAACGGATTTACTGGATCAACCTGAAAGCTCTATTTCCCCTGCATTTTCTTGATGGCAATCACATTTCATTTTTGCTTCAGTAAACACTACTAGCTTCAGGTAGTTGAAACTTAGGACATCCTGCCTTCCAGGTACACCTGTTCTTCTGGACGTCAGTAATGTTTCTAGTCTCTTCTTCCAAGTTCCAAGATTTGCACGGCCAATTTCATCTCTCTAATCTCTATCATTTTAACCTTTCCGGTAGCTCGACAACACAAAAGAATTCTTTCTAGCCTTCTATTTTACGGAAGAAAGAAATAGCGGTGGTTTGATCCTTTGTACAGCACGCTTCCTTCCCGGCTATATGCATGACTAATTCTGCCCTGCTTTTCTTTATCAGCGATAGCCTTTTGTACCCATATACATTTGCTACTTCTTGCTTGCTTCTTGTTCGTTAAGTCTTATTAATTAGGAAATCAGGCTTCACAACCAATCCTTTGTCATGGGTTCAACCATGACAGAATAAACACCGCGGTGAAGATAACCGAACGGCAACGATTGCTAGAGATGAGAGGTAGACTTAGATTAAGAAGAAGAATATTAGGACGAGAGATTAGACTCTTTCTTTATTGCTTCTTAATTGAGTACAAGAGGTCCCTTTATATAGGAAGAACCAACATGACATCTAAAAAAATAATCCCTATTATAGAAACCAACATATTCTCTATATCTAATTCTTAACTAAAACAATATTTTCCTATCTAATATTACCTTTCTTGTACTCAATCTAATTTTATCTTCAAGGACTCAATCTAACCTTATCTTTTAAAGACTCAATCTAATCTAATATAATCTAACATTACCTTTCAAAATATCAAATCCCTAATACTGCTACAGTACCCACACGCGCTATTCATGCTACAGTACCTGCGGTACTGTTCGTGTGGGCTGGGCCTAGCAGCCCTCGCCCACTACCTATGACACTACATCCCTCTTTTTGAGCAGCTCGTTCTCGAGCTGCAAGGCAACCTTAATCCTAACTACACTTAATATAAATAAAACTCAAGCATTTTACATCTCAACTTGCTATAATATTTAAAATAAAAAATAATACTAAGACAAGACTTCACCAATTGATTGCCTTTGCTGGTTGTCAAAGTTTCTACGGCTTCGGAGTCCATCGGCTCTAATACCAAGTTGCCATAGGTTGAACTCATGACAAGATAAACACCGCTGTGAAGATAACCGGACGACGACGACTACTAGGAATGAGAGGTAGACTTAGATTGAAAAGAAAGATATTAGGATGAGAGATTATACTCTTTCTTTATTACTTCTCAATTGAGTATAAGAGATCCCTTTATATAAGGAGAACCAACATGACATTTAAAGAAATAATTCCTACTATATAAACTAATCTAATCTCTATATCTAATTTCTAACTAAAACAATATCTTCCTATCTAATATTACCTTTCTTATACTCAATCTAATATTATCTTTAAGGACTCAATCTAATCTTATCTTTTAAGAACTCAATCTAATCTAACATTACCTTTTAAAATATTAAATCTCTAATATTGCTACAGTACCGCGGATACTATTCACGCTACAGTACCTGCGCTACTGTTCGTGTGGGCTGTGCCTAGCAGTCATGGCCCACTACCTATGACATCCTTCGAATTATTGAATGCAGCTTAAGAATAAGAATTAATGGCTCCGGTGAAGGGTCAATTAGAAAGTGACACACACACACACACACACATATATATATATATATATATATATATATATCAGATATAATGTCATGCATGCAAGGATGTCATCTCAGAGGAGAAGAAAAATACATAGACCTGCAAAAATGATAATGAAATTTAACAGAGAGAAGGACTTCCTTACAAAAGGGACATTCAGTAATAGTTAGCTACGTAGCTATGTATGCATGAATGTATGTTGGGTGTTATAAACTGGAGTAAATATAGACATTTAACACGTCATTTCATTAGAGGAAATGTGCATGAGCTTGCACCATCATCATCACGCACTGTGAACTCCTTTTCCATTTAGTTGTGGAATCAGTAGGGTTGCAAGTGACCTCTTGTCCAAGAGGACAAGAAATGCTCAGTATGTGCTGTACTTCACATATTTGCTGGTAGATCGGAGAGGCATTTCTGGCAAATAGCAAGATTGTAAGCTAATCTTGCAACGGCATGCAAGACCAAGTTGCATTCTGTCATCTACTACCATGATAAGACCAAGAACTTTGTGACTAGCTTGCCACGACAGGGAAATGATCTCTCAGTAAGTAAAGAAAACACACACAATGAAATCTTTCTAGAAGAATTTTCTAATGCAAAGATTTTCTACCATTTCGCTGAAAGAAGCCATTACAGGTTCAGCTCACCGTCTAAAAGAACAGTTACACTCATGGAACCTGTCTAGCATGTCTAGTTCCACACAAGCACACTAACAGAGCACCAGCACAGTCGCTAGGTATTTCTTGTGGGTGCAAATATATGTTAAAAAATCAGTTATTATCCTCATATTTTAACCCTATATGCACCTCTCGGTTTAATATAGTACACTCATGACAGCCTAACGAGTTAAGTAACTTATCAGTCCAATTTCACTCTACCTTCACCACTGTGTAGACCAGTTTGTTCTAGGAGCTCACATATATTTGTGAGGATTACACAAACTCATGCACTCATTGTGCAGATCTTTCACGTTAAAACAAGTGCAAATCTTGGTGAACCCAGGGCAAGCTCGATTTTTTGCATGCTCACCTAATGCAAAGTCGCACATACTAGACAGACTTACGCACGTTACGCGTACTATCGGTGAGCATATAAGAATATCCCATTAATTTGAATGTATATAAATTATTGACTAATATAATAAGAAAAGCAGCAACAAGTGAGAGTCTCAACATATATGTAAACTTGCAGAACAAAGAAAAATGCAAAAACAAGCATCCACAAAGACTACTTACGGAATCAGACGTCGATTTCTGGAGAGCCTCGTAGTCATCCTGACTTGCAAGGCTTTGAGAGTATGAGTTCTGGAGAGGAGACAGTCTCATCTCACCTCTTGATTCCTTTGAGCCGCTGTAGTCAACACTCATTCTACTCCTGACGCTGGCATTGCCGCTGGAGCTAAGATCAGCATAAACGGAGGATGATGCCCAAGTTTTTGCCACATCTTTCATTACCTCATTTCTATCTAGCTTTGCCAGGCTCCACGCACTGATCTTGACAGGCTTCTTGGCTTTGTTTGCTCTTTCGGCGTATCCAGCAGCATCAGAATCGACAGCTGAAGGTACCATCCCAGGCTCCAAATGTGGAATCACTTCATCCTGGTGGAAAGTTTCAGCACAACTAAATTTAGGATGGCTTTAGAAGTGCTTACAATGTCATCATTATGTTCTCTTCCAGCTTTGGGGTTGTTATAAAAATTACACACATAATTGTCATTTGAAAAGTGCCATCTCACCTGATCAATAAACATTCTTGGAGGTGTGCACCAAGCACCCTTATGGTGAACTGTCTCCAAGTGAACTTCCAACACTGAATCTAGATACTGCTGTACACCATAGTCCTGCAAGAGAATCTAGATACTTCTTTCCATCGATACTTCATTAAACATATGAACCCTGCATATATTTGTTTATATAAGGTAAGCTCAGCATCTGATAGATATAGTTCACCCCTTTTGAATTGAATAGAGCCATCAGCATGTCAAGCTTCCTTTCCCAAGATCCCATTCCACATTTCAAGAGAAATAAGCAATAGCAATGCCAGATTTGAGAGTCAGAACCTCAGATCTATCAATAACCAACGGATGCACATCGGTGCTCTGCCAACCAGCTGTGAATGGTGCCAACATGCCATGACCCTTAAACCTGGAAAGATCATCATGCATTCGTAATTTAAATCTAACACTGCAAACATCCCAGAGCACAACATGGTCAAACTATGGACTATTCTGCAAATGGTAACATTGTGTACCCATTCTCTTCAGTTGAGTTGGACTGAGGAGATGGTACTGAACTGAAATGTCTGAATAGCTCCATATAAAGCAACAGCATAATCATTATTAAAAAAACTTTCCATCTGAGGAAACGTTAACCATTCATCATTGCCAAACTTTAGCATATTAGAACATCTGAAATATTTGAATAGCTCCATATAAAGCAACAGCATAATAATATAACAAAGTAACATGAGCAATCCATGACAAGCCTAACATAACGACCACAATATAAATTTGAGGTCAAATAAATATGTACCTAAACTCTTCTTAAATCAGAGGTAAGCAGGGGTGCTGAGGAATGGCAGCACAGCAAGAGACATGAGCATCTCCAGGGCACCATTAGGATGATTCATGTGCTTTGGTCTTGCAAGCTGAAGTTGCACGTCCACAAAAGCCTGCATCTGCTTCAGCTCCAGATCCTTGAGGAATTGGAGGGAAAGCAGCAAAGTTGAAAATTACACATAAGTAAATAAGAAATGACCATCAAGACAATTCAGTTGAAATAGAAAAGGAAAAATCTGCAAATACATGAAAAGATGGTTAATCCCAGAAGGATGGAAACACATGTTCCTGAACACTGCTTTAACTAATTTGTCTTTTACGGAAGATACTTTGCAGAAGGATTGCACCAGAGGATGAACACAGAATACACGTGCATTTAGTTCTAGTTGAATGTTTAATTTTTGATTAATCTACGGCATCCTATGTACTATGCACTAATGCACATACACAAGTTTCACTGGTTTGCATTACCAATAGAAAATCATCAGATTGGTCTTTCCATGTATGTTTTACACGTATGAACAATAGAGATAGGTAAAAAGAGATGTCAAACACCTAAACACCTAAAAGGCAGGAAAAGCTTGCCATTTGAGCGTTCAGAGCATGTCACATTTGATCCATCACTTAGTCACTTTATGATGGCTGATGAAGAATAATCCTCAGTATGCAATTTATAACAAAGGAAGGGTAGCAGAAATTATACTATTCTCAGTCACACAATCTATTACCTTGCAGGGGTTGAGAAATTTGTAATGCAAAGCTTAAGCCGTCTAGTTTTAGATGTGATATAACAAATTAACAAGTCCATGTCACCCTGCAACAACATAAAATTGGGAAGGAGCAAACAAATCCCATTACTATAGAGATGAACACAATCTAGAATATGAACCGTAAAAGAATCACTCTACACTACTCTGACTGATCAGGACATAAGCGAATACATTTCACACCCACCACATACAAACATTACACAGCAGACATAGCTAATGATTAAAATTACCAAATATTTGTGCCACATTGCAACGGAAAAAAACAAACGTAGCAGTAAACGTGTTAAGAGGAGTCACTGACCGCGTCGGTGGAGTTGTCGGCGTCCATGTCGGTGCGGAGGTGAGCGTATAGCTGCGGGCTGCGGTACACCGACCCAAGCGCTGTACGTGCGAGGATCCACGACACGATGTCCAGCGAGATGGATCCCATGTACAGTAGCATTGCCGCGATGTACAGTGATCCCATGTACAGTAACATTGCCGTGATGTATAGTGACGGCTCGTGAACTCGGAGGGGATGATGTAGTCGCACGCCGTCTGGCCAAACCCTCGCCTTCTTCTCTTCGCCCTAGTGCGGGACTCCTAGCGGGACGGAGGGGAGGGGCGCAGGGCGGCGTCGTGCGGAGGGGAGAGGGCAGGGCAGCGCTAGAGCCATGGTGGGGGGCGGTGTCGTGCGGAAGGGTGGGGTGCAGGGCAGCGCCGTGAGGAAGGGTGGGGCACAGAGGAGGAGGGAAGGGCGGCGCGGAGGCGAGAGGCGGGGAGTGGGCAGCGGCGCTGGGTTGGGAGGAGGCGGGAGGCGCCCAGGCGATGCAGGAGTGCTGCGAGAGAAGGCGGGGAGGTGGCGTGGTATCTGTGTGGTCATGTGCGCGTGCGTGGTTTGCTGACGTTGAAGGGAGGAAACAGATCTAGCGAAATTAGAGGAGGAGGGCTGTGCGATCGGGTGGCGGCGTGGGAGAGTTTAGGCGGGATGGGGGAGTAGCAAGGGCTAAGATTTGACAGAAGCGATTGAAGAGTCCAGATCTTCCAGATAAGTGAGTATGTGGATACTCAACTTCACCAATTATATAGTAGGATAGATACATTGCCACATTGGTGCCTCTATAAAATTCAAGATGTATGAAGGTGCTATTCTAGCAGCAAATAAAAATTGTTTGCTTATTTCAACACATCATTTGCACCAAGGTAAGCATGCAATAAACTATTAGAAGGGAAGGCTGAAGAAGTATACTGAAAGGATGGTGCATTTCTCACTAATCTGAAATATGGTTGAAAAAGAACACACATTTGTCTATCATTGTGTAAATGGGCCTTAGATTTATATATGTGTGTGTAACATTGATGATTAGCCTTGCCTGTTGTGTTGAATGCTCTTGTGCATGTTATGTATTACTAATAGTCAAGGTTACCAAATTGGCGACCAAGAAGCAAAGATATTTTAAGTAGCAAACTTCTGAATTACTCCTACCTAGATCCCTGAACTGGTCCAGAGTCAACAGTACTGTCAGAACGTAGGTCTCCAAGGGCTCCATATAGGCATTTCTTACAGTAATACAAGCAACATATTCCTAAAAGCTCCTATAGTATGACGAAGAAGTTTAGCAACGCAGCCATGAAGAGTAGAGCATGAACCATTCAGATTGCTTTTTTAGTAGCTGCAATTACAAACCATAGGTTTGTTAATGAAGCTAATGGTCATCAAACTATAAAGAAGCATTTATGTATGAACCCAGTAGAGAACTTTACCTAACTTAATGAGCTTCTTTACCAGAAAAAAGTGTATTTCTTGCGAGAAAGAATTAGCAAATCTAGCTACAGGGCCTCAAAAAGTGCATCTCTTTCTGATTGTGAGCACCACTTCACACATGTCTGCCAAAAGAAACACTGGTCATAAAACCAGGAAAAAGGAGGCATAGCACAGTTAACACAGTGATATACAATGTGTATGATCATCTTACTTGTAGAACACGTGCAGTCACATGGGAACCAGTAATTTCCAAATGTTTCCCATCTGTTGAACGTAACCTAAAAGGATATACATAGATATGGAAGAAGACAAATATGGAAAGTCATAGCAAATAGTAAAAGAGAAAAAATAGTCGGCCAACATTTTGAAATGTTTGTAGAAATGGCATTAATAACAATGATAAAAAATATGAATGTAATGGTTGACACGTTGAAGGTCATATGTGGGTTTCAGCATGTAAATTTTTAAGAGAGCACGGTTTACATGCAATAAATTCTAATTCTTTTGCTCCTATGTTTTGGCAACAAAATGTACAAGTGAATAATAGTTTAAACTTTAAACGATATTGTGCATCTGCATGATGAGCTATTAAAAAAATTTAATCACATGCAGCCTGCATAAACTCACCAGATACTGAAACAATCTAATCAGAACTACAAAGAAAGACCACTACTTGTTTACATGAACACAATAATGAGTTAATCTCACTTTTAAACCATGTTTTTAGAGATAATGCATAAAATCTTTTCTGATCAGCATAACCACCGTAGCTCATTGAAAAGAAGTCACAAATGGAACTAAACATGAAGAAACAGATTTCCCATTTGTTTAAGGTACATAATTTCATAATAATGAATTTACAGGTGAAAAATAGGCTTAACAAGTGTTTTTTTGAAAGCAAACCCTCCAAAAACTGACTGATAGTGAGTGGTTAGTAATAGAAAAAATCTTACACTTTTTCACTAATAGAAGCTTACGGTAGTACTATTGTACTTTACGCTTTCTCATAGCAATAAAAATCTTCATTATATGATCATCACCAATTTTATAATCATCTTGTTCCTCTTCATATCTAACTGCAAATCAATTTTGATTTAATTTCTATCATTCTCTGTACTACATAATATATATATGCAATCTGCTCATATACCAAAATTAAATTCTTAATTTAATCCTTAATTGTTATTTCTTACCTCTGTGACTCTGTCTTCTGCCTTAGCCTTAGACCTTCATCTGTTCATCAACCGAAGCAAACAAGCAGTGCAACCTACAGCCGAGCCCAGCAGGCGCAATGCCACAACACAGCAACGGGCGGGGGCAGGAGCGCTGGCACCTGGCTCAGCCCAACAGGCGCAATGCCACAACACAGCACTGGGAGGGGACGGGGGCGTTGGGGAGCGATCGGGCGGGGACAGGGGCGCTAGCGCCTGGCGTAGCTGTGCTGGGCAGCCCACAGGCCGGATCTAGTGATGGCAAGGTGGTGGCCGTCGGCCGACGGGGGCTAGAAATGGGCGGTGCGGCGACGGCTGGGAATGGGTGGCACAAGTGCATGGCGGGGGAATCCGAGAATGGCCGAATAGGGATCTGGCTATTGGGGCATCGGCCGAACGAGACTCGAGTTAGGGAATCTGGGAATGCCGGGAGATCTCGGCCTCCATCTATAGCACCCGTTCGATGCCGGCGTTGGGGGCGCCGCTCGCCATCGCTGTGGCCTGTGCGAGCCACGAGGCGGGGAGGGCTAGGGTTAGGGTTCTGGGAGTACAGGAGGGGAGGCGGTGAGAGATGGAGTGGCAGCCACGTACCCGGATCGGAGGTGGCAGCGAGGGCTTCGGGGAGGCGGCAATCGCTGTCGCACGATTTGCGGAGGTGGAGGAAGCGTCGGTGTGGGGAGGATAGGGGGCAGCGGCTAGAGATTAATTAGAGGAGACGAGCAGAAATTAGATTTAGGAGGGCCGGATCAGCATACGTGATGGAAGGATTGAGATTTGACGGAAATAGATCACGCGTCATGGGGGCCACGGGCGGCTACGTCGGGCGAGAAAGCGGGAGCTCTGTGCGAGTTTGATTATTAGATTAGAGATGAATTGATGAGCGGTTGAGATTTCTTGGATGAGTGCTGATTAAAGAATAAATGGTTGAGATTGATTAGATAAGTGATGATCAACTCGTCAATTATATAGTAGGGTAGATTAATAAGGCATATACATATCTGAAAATATTATAAATCAAAACTTATGATACAGTCTAATTATTTGTTTCAAATTTAACATGCTTATTATCTTTTAATTTTTACCATAGCGTTAGCACGGGTATACTACTAGTCTTATTGCAATAAAGATTATAAAATTATTATTTTTTTATTTTTTTTAAATAAATAGTTAAAAATAGTTAAATTAATCTTAACTGTGATATATTTTTTACCTTCACGGCTGACCGGAGACGATACGCCAAACCACCACCGTGTCTGGCAAGCCTCTACCTCTGACTAGACCGATCAAATCATCAAAACGATCATGCATGTAGTGGCTGCATACCTGCTAGTGCTAGCTGATGATTAACTGAAATGCGCGTTATGTATGATCAGTATTTTCAGTGACGTACGGCAATAAAAAAATCGATCTTAGCATGCATGCACGCACCCAAGTCTCGATCCAACGCTGCGCTTTTCAGGAGAGGAAGGGAGTCTCCATCCCAGTTAGGTCCCCATCTTCCTCAACGGACGACGGCGACCGCCGGCGGTGACCCGACGTGATCTCGGTCTCCGTAGGTGGCTCGGCTTGGCTCGGCCATCTACTAGCTGGTAGTCTTCTTTGCGAGCTCTCGTATGGTCGCCATGACTCATGCCTCAATCGGGGAGAAGCACCCAGCGATTTTTTTTTAAATAATACATTTTTTAAATGAAATTTTAATTTTGGTACATGATTTTAAAAATTAGCAAAACTAGCCTTCTGTCGGCCCTTGATGTGCCGATCTAGGACCGACTGGCCTAGATCGGCACTTGATCTGCCGATCTAGGCCTATCGGCCCTAGATCGGCACAGGCTGATCTGGCTAGATCGATGCGGGAACTGCCAAATGTCGGCTGATGAAGCGCCGATCTAGG
>KE372843.1:176160-186725 GCA_000418225.1 Zizania latifolia | reverse complement strand
GAACTTCCGGTACATCGGAACTTCCGACACGTCCGGAACTTCCGATTTGAGCTCTCTGTCTGGTGTTCTGGATTAGTCGGAACTTCCGGCTCTGACCGGAACTTCCGGTACATCGGAACTTCCGGCTCCAAATCAGAACTTCCGATTTGGACCTTCTTTCCAGAATTTTATTTTCCGCTGATTTTCTGTTTTGCGCCCATTCACCCCCCCTCTGGTCGCTAGATTCGGTCCTACAGCTTGACAGCTTGACAATGTGAAGCATGAGGAGAAGCTTGAACTCGAGCGCACAAACAAACAGAAAATTAAATGTCTAGCCTCGATGCAGTGAGATACAAAAGTGAGCCGATCATGCTGTAATATTCTTTTTGATCAACAGGCTCACCATCCTTCTCAGGATCCAAAGTAGAAGTAGCTCCAATCAGTGTAGAAATCGGCTTGCAATTTTCCATGTCAAAACGCCAAAGAAAATCCTTAGTGTACTTACTTTGATGAACAAAAGTGCCATCTTTTGTTTGCTTGATTTGTAGTCCCAAAAAGTACGTCAACTCGTCCATCATACTCATCTCAAACTCTTTGCACATAGTCTCAGAAAACTTCAAAACCAAAGCGTGAGATGAACAACCAAAAATAATATCATCCACGTAAATCTGAACAAAGAGTTGATCATTGCCTTGCTTGAAAAAAAACAAAGTTTTATCCACTTTTCCTATAACAAAACCCTTCTAGAGCAGAAAAGATTTCAACCTATCATACCATGCTCGAGGAGCTTGTTTTAAACCATATAAAGCTTTGGACAACTTGAAAACATGGTTCGGGAATTTAGGATTTTTAAAACCAGGTGGTTGTTTCCCATAACCTTCCTCGTTGATGAAACCATTAAGAAAAGCACTTTTAACTTCCATTTAATACAATATTGTGAGATCATGTGTATGATCAATCATTGATTTATGATGAACAAATTGATGTTGATGTTGATATGTTATGAACAAATTGGTTTTGATTTGGTCGAGTTATCGAGCACTCTTGTCGGCCACTTAGCACTCAACACTCAAGAAAATTCAGCCCTCGAGGGATGGCCCTTGAGAGTTTTCAGCACCCGAGAAATCTCAGCCTCGGGATTTTAGATCACTCGGATTTTTGATGTTCGAGTTGGATCATATGCTTAAATTGTTTATTCTATAAATACACAATGTTTATGATGGATTAGAATGTTTGAGTTAGGTTAGAAAGAATTGATTGGACTGATTGAGTAAGTTGAAAAGAACTTGTGCTCAGAAAAGGGTTTCTTGGTTTTTTCATGTGCAGGCATTGCTTGAGGGCGAGTCATGGTCGATGACGGTATCAGAGCTAGGCTCAGGAAGGAGTTGAGGCTCAGAACAGTCAAGGATGTCATGCGGGACGCTTGGGCTAGAGGATACGACACGCGAAGATGATGTTTCTATATATCATAGGTGGGGATGTGTACGAGTATAGAAAGGATGCGAGGTTTCTATATGGCATACGCGGGATGTGTGCAGATATAAAAAGGGAGCAAATTCGAAAGGAGTTAGGATTTGTTAGATTCATAAGAGATATGAATTCCTAGTTAGATTAGGATTCCAAAAATTGTTATTTTCGTAGCTCATGGTGGCAACCAAGAGGGACTATAAAAAGACTAGAGGGGGAGCAAAACAAAAATAAAAAAAGAAGAGAAAATTAGG
This sequence comes from Zizania latifolia, assembly GCA_000418225.1. Lineage (NCBI taxonomy): Eukaryota > Viridiplantae > Streptophyta > Magnoliopsida > Poales > Poaceae > Zizania > Zizania latifolia. The sequence continues at coordinate 185,025 of KE372843.1, read as the reverse complement.
GTTTAGCCTTTTGCTCTCTATCTAGGGCTTTATTCGTGATGTGGTGAGGGGTGCTTTGTATTACACCTTGTAAACACTATTATGCAATAAAGATTCATCTTCAAGCATCAAGGAGTGTGGTATCACGTTCTTTCTCTTAATATTCATCGATTTCCATCGTTTTTGCTGATACTATGTTTTTACTTTTACTTGCGATTTAAATCAAATTGATTCATCCAAAACCTTGCTAAGACATTGAGAAAGAGATCTGCCAAGTTTCATTAGTTAATTCCTCGTATTTTATGATTAATTAAGGTTTTAATTTTCGGATCAGATCTGAGTTTTTACGCTATAGCAAATCTCAGGGATCATAACTTTTGATTGAGAAGTTGGATTTGAGTGAAATCACCTAGAAAAGTTTTGTATTGAAGTCTAGTTTCTTGTGTTAAAATTTCAAATCAATCCAAGTTACGGTTTTAAAGTTATGCTTGTTTTACCGTATCTTGGTCAGGCTATTTTCTGCCCTCGGGAAGCTCTCAGGAAATTTGCTTAGTCCTCAAGAAAGCCCTCGGGAAATTTGAGAACTCCTCGAGAAATTTCCTGAGTCCTCAAAAATTTCAGTCTGGTCAGGAATTTTGATTGGTTAGGACTTAGCTTTCTGATTTTATTTTTTGTATCAGTTTTGTGGTCCTGCAACCATCCATCCCCCTCTGGTTGCCGTGGTTAGCATATTTTGATCTTACAAATATAAAACCTTTAGATGCAGCAAAAACTAAAAGCAGTCTAATGGCTTCAATTCTAGCAACAAAAGTAAAAGTTTCATCAAAATCCAATCCTTCCACCTGAGTGAATCCTTGAACAACAAGACTAGCTTTGTTTCTAACAATTAAACCATCCTCATTCTGTTTATTTTGAAAAACCCATTTAGTTCCAATGATGTTATGTCCTTAAGGAGGTTCAACTAAATTCTAGACTTTATTGTATTCAAAGTTTCTAAGTTCTTCATACATGGCATTGATCCATGATCCATCAGTTAAAGAATGAGAAATATCTTTGGGTTCAAAAGAAGCAACAAAAGCTGAATAAGCATGAGAGTCAGGAGACACAAACCTGGAACGAGTGATACGCTCATAGAGATTACCAATTATTTGTTCAGGAGGATGTTGACGTTGAATATGTAAAGGGGTAGAAATATCTCGAGAAGTGTCTTGTACAGCATTTTCGAGTGACGAAGTGATCTCTCGAGGAGCATTCGAAGTTGTTGAGACTTTATCTCCTTGTGGTCGGTATTGCTCCTCGACTGCTTCTGAGAGCTAGTCGGACTCGACCTGAACGTTGGTCTGACCACCAGCCGCATCAATGTCTTCGTCATAACTTTCTTCAACGAAGATGCTCTCATCCTTTCCCTGAATCTGTGCACCTGTACCTGTTACATCGGGTCTAGTACCAGGACTAGCCTCATCAAAAGTGACTTCACAAGTCTTCACAATTTTATTAGTTTTTAGCACAAGTACACGGTATCCTTGAGTATGAGCAGAGTAACCAAGAAAAATATCATCTTGAGATCTTGCTTTAAATTTATTCAAATTTTTAGATTTCAACACAAAGTATTTGCACCCAAAAACTCTCAAGTGAGAAACACTAGGTCTATGTCCAAAACGAAGCTCATAAGAAGTTTTGCGCAGCTTTGATTGCAAGAAAACTCTATTTAAAATATAGCAAGCTACAGAAATTGCTTCAGCCCAAAACTTCCTAGGAGTCTAATCTTCATCAAGCATAGTTCTAGCCATCTCAACCAAAGTTTTATTCTTTCTTTCAGCAACACCATTCTGTTGTGGAACTCTTGGTGAGGAAAATTAATGTTCAATGCCTTTTAAGCATAAAAGTACTCAAAAGATGAATTCTTAAATTCAGTACCATTGTTACTTTGAATTGCTCTAAGTGCTCCTAGGAGTTTAACAGAAAGTCTAAGAACCAAGTTTCGAAAGAGACCAAAAGCTTCATCCTTAGATGTCATGAAGAAAACCCAAGAGTATCGAGAGAAATCATCAACAATGATAAAAACATATTACTTTCCCCCAACAGATTGAACTCGAGCTGGTCCAACAGTATCCATGTCTAACAGTTGACCAGGTGTAGTTGTCATAACCAAGGTAATAGGAGCATATGAGCTAGAAACCATTTTGGCATGACGACAAGAAGAGCAAACTAAATCACCAACAACTTTAAGTTTCGGCAAGCCATAAATAAGATCTAAACCACTAACACGAGTGAGATGATCAAAACCAACATGGCCAAGTCTACGATGCCAAAAGAACAAATCTTTAAAATCATTGGCAACTAGACATTTAACCTTAGAAGATAAAGGTGAATCAAAATCAGCTTTAAAAACTCTTCTAAAACATAAAATCTCAAAAACAAGATCACCGAAGGCATCAAGAACTTTATAACTAGATTTTTTAAAGCACACTTCAAGATCCTCATTAATCATTTGTGATATCGAAAGTAAGTTGTATTTTAGATTATCAAAAAAAGCTATATCTTTGAACATAAATTTGTCACTTACCTTGACTGTACCTTTTGTAATGACGGTGCTAATAGAAGCATCCCCAAAAGTTACTGATTCAGACCGAGATGCACGTGTGAGGGAGGAGAATCAATTTTTATCACCAGACATATGGCGTGAACATCTAGAGTCTACTAGCTATATGTTCTCCTTCCTTGCTCTTGAGGCCTACACACAAGAAGATGTCGAGGTCTCGGTACTGGGGTTAGTTAAAAGAAATTTTGGAATCCAGTACTGAGACACCTAACCAGAAACACTAGCAGGCAAAAATACTTGAGCAAAACTAGTGTCACTTTTACCTCTTACCAAAATAGGGTGCTGTCGGTCAACCCATCAATTAACCCGAGGTCCGACCACCGAAAGAGGTCGGCCCGACCGCCTCAAATGTTGTGGCCCGACTGCTCGACTAGATTCTATAAATGACCATTGCAGTTATGTTTACCAAATGATTTTTCTCTGTTCTTTTTCTGTTGTCTTGCAAGTCTAAAACAGAACTGAACCAAATGTATCTTTTCCACAATGTGTATAATTATATTTTATATGTTTAGTTGTTTTAGATGCAGAGGCAATTGCACTTGATATTGCTAAGTTTGACAATGTTCCAGCAGATTTAAAACAGTTTGCTTTGGTTCAGATTTAACCTCAAATTGACCACTTTGAATAACCTTGACAGCAGTAGGTTGATGAGAAGTAAAATAAGCATGAACATCAAAACCTAGTCATCTATGATTTGTGCTTACTTTAGATGTATCCAATAACATGTTGAGGTTCTTTTTACTAGTTAAAAAACGTTGCAAGGATCTTTGTAGATAATCAACTTCTTTTGTCAAAGCGACACAATTATTACAAACATTAGTAACACCTTTTTGTTTTTGACAATTTAAGCAAGACAACACTTCATGAGTAAGCAAGTCATTTTTTAAAAGTTTAACTCTACCATAAGCATTTTTTAGTTTTAATTCAAGCAATGAACAGTTTGAACAAAAAATTGAATCATGTTTCATAATGGTTGAGCTTTTTATGTTCTTAAATTGTTTGAGTTTGCTATAGTATAAAGCATTTACCAAATGTCGGGGATATGACCTTCAGGTATCCCACAGTTGGGCTTATCAGACTAGACCAAGGGCAGGCCAAGACCAGTATTGACCATCCAGTATGACCCATAAACAGGGGTTTGATTATGATAAGAAAAGTTGAGTCCCTATCGGGTAGTTAAGCATCGGATATGATATCTAGAGATTTATTTGTACCGGAATCCTTGTAATTAGGGATTTAGTACCCGAGTTTGGTAGGAAATCCAAGTCCTACTCGGGATAGAGTCATGGGCTGTTATGCTCACCTTTTAAGTATATAAAAAGAGGTGAGACACCCCAGATGACAAGCTTTTCAGCATATTTTTCTTGCTTTCAACGCCCCAAGCTTTCATAGCTTGATTGTGTCGTATTGTAAGATCCACCATCATAGTACACACCAAAACACTGAACGTAGGGCTATTATCCTCTGAGAGGCCTGAACCAGTATAAACCTTAGCTCTTGTATTCTAGAGTCGATCATCGGATTCGAAGGCGTTGCGCTTCCCTTACACACATCAAATCATCACCTCGGGTACCCCTTGGGTGGACTGATCGGTGATTCATCGACAGTTCGCGCGCCAGGTAGGGAGTCGTGTCACTTTCACCAAAATCTGATGGCATCCCCACGTCAACTTTCAGCCAAGCCCGGCACAACGCTTGTCTTGGGCAACATGATGTACGTGGCCGATTCGCTCGGAAGGTTGATCCCTTTCGACTCGGCTCCAACCCCTGAACGGTCGTCAAGTCGGAGTCTTGATCCCTTTCTCCCACCAAAGGACGATCGAACTGTGGAGCGCTTGGCCAATGCCGTGCAGGAGTTAGCCCTAGGTCAGCTCTCTGATCAAGTAGCAGAACAAGTCATCTGACGTCTCCGTCAGAGCTTCTAGGAGTCACCTCCCCGAGGCTCCTGGCATTAAGAGGATTTCCCCGAGCATGCCAGAGGTTGCCTCGCCGGATGACTCACTAGGACCTGGTCTGGGTCCGCCGAAGATTATACCACGGCTCCTAGATCTGGTTCCTCCCACCGCACCGAGTTGATGAGGTGACGGTGCAGAGGGCCCAGGGAAAACAACTAGAGGCCTCGGAAGGACAGACATAGGTTCGAGCCTCAGGAGAGGATGGATGGGGCGACGCCAAGGACTGGAGGGACAACATGAAGGATCGACCATGAAAGCGCCAGACCCGAAGGAAAGTATGGCGTAAGAAGACCCACGAGGACGTCATAATGCACGAAAAGTAGTAGGCTGAAGATAGGGAGATGACAAACTAGCAGGGAACGATGACGAGACGAGCCACTATCAAAAGGCTTCGATCCGACTCCACTCCCAATTTTGTTGAGGGTCACGAACGCCGTCAGTCGAACTTCCTCTCTTCTTTTTTCCAGCTATGTACTCTCAACCTCATATGAAATAAAGTTCAAGTTTTTTACTTAGTGAAATCATGTTCTTTGTCTTCGTTGACCACAATCGCTAAGGCTCGGGCCCTGTAAGGGTCAAAGCGAAGCGTCGCGCATCTAGCTCAAACAGTTGTGCCCCTATGGACTTGCTCTGGGTTTGGCATCAGCAACCGGGCGAGCAAAAAAGAGTTGGCTTTTGCGCCCTCTCGGCGTCCGACCAATAGCTAAGTCTCTTGGGGGCTCGAGTTCTAAGGCCTCAACTTCAAGTCCCAAGCGGTTTTGAGAACTCGTGATGCTTGATATCAGGATCAGTGCATAAGCGGCATCAGTTTCTCGCACCCGAGACTATATGGCTATACCAGGGGCTCGGAATCTCGCTTCGGGCATACGAAGGATTAGTAAAAACAACAAGTCTATGAATCCCTCAAGGTCTTGTTCGACCTGATGTCGGTAGGCGTGTGTGTAGCCTAAGGGCCACACACTGAGTACTATATGGCCTAAAGTCCCTCGAGGTGAAAATGCAGCTAAGGTGTAAAATTGCAAACGGCAAAAGAAGCTATCCATACTTCATCAAAAAAGAACAATAAGTTCTCAAAGCATAGAGTTGTTTTCTAATCACTACTAACATTTGATGCAGGATATAAACATAACTACTCCTCGGGAGATGACATCGAGGGATCTTGAGCTTCGGGAGATGACACTGTGGGATCTTGGGCTTCGGGAGATGACGCTGCGGGATCATGATCTTCAAGAGACGACGTGGCTAGGTTCTAGGCCTCAGAGGATGTGGTAGGGTTCTCGGGAGGAGGGAGGAATTGGAGATCCCTGGCGATCACAGTGGCGATGCCCTCCACCTCCTGCTAGAGCGCCGCAGCTTGATCCTCGGTAACCCCGGTGGGCATTTCGTGCTCCAGTAGCCGAAGATCGTCCATCAAGAAATGGGCCCGAATATAGACTAAGGCCTGCTCGGCCCCAGACTTCACCGCCTCATAGACGAGAAGGCAGAGCTGGTTCTCGAACCCCTCGAGTTTATCCCAGAACTTCGCGTTGGCATCCTCGACCAGAAGTGAGTACACGCGCTCGACCACCGCATGAACCTCGACCGCTTCACCCTCGAGCTCTCCGATTTGAGCCCCGTCCTAGTCATGCCTCCCTGTAGACAGAAGACCGACGAAGATTAAGGCAAAGAGACGCAAGACAATAATAAAGGAGAGACCGCCCGGAAAAAGATTACTCTGATACTCAGTCGCAGATGACTCCGCCGACTCCTTCACCGCGTCGAGGGCTCGCTGGGCGACTCTCTTAGCCTCCCTTGCCTCCTCAACCATGGTCCTTAGAGCCACCACTTGACGATCGGCCTCCTATGCCAAATGAGTGGCATTCTCGGCCGTCACTGTAGCACCGGCCATGGAGGTCTCCGCCGTGACAGCCTTCTGCAATAGCTCGGTGTTCCTGGCCAGGAGATTGTCATGCTCGCAGCGGAGAACTTCAATCTCTGGTGCATACTGCACACAGAACAACTGCAGAACACAAGCACATTATCAAAACAGTGATCTAAGATAAAGACAACCCAAAAGGGGAGATAGGAAATACATCGGCGAGCTGTGATAAAAGAGGGACGGCTACCCCTAGCACCATGCTTGGAGCCAACGCAGGAGTTGCGACCTCCATGCCAAGGGACCCCGAGCCAACCCCCATCTCGAGGCCATCCACTGCCATCGGGGCAGGGGGCTGAGCCTCCGGACCAGCGCCCTCAGGGAGATCGGTGACCTCCTCCTCGATCACCACACCTTCGATAGCAGCGGTCGACTCATCGGCTGGAGGATCAACCATCGCCTCCAGCGCCATGACAACGTCCTCATCCCTCGGGGCTGAGACTTGACCCATGGCGCCCACATCAATGAGGGCCACATCACCTTCCTCACCCACTATGGCCATAGCCTCCCCGGCACCTAGGAGCAATGGGGCCACCAGCGGTCCCAGCGGGAGGTCAACCTCATCCACCCTGCAAATCGAGATAAATGCAAGTCAACAACAGAGACAAAGGGCTGTACATATGAACCAATTCTGACCTTAACTCGATGTCAAGCAGACAGATTTTGAAGACGCCTGCTTGGGCACCTTCACCGAAATGGCGTGGGGAGAGGCCAGCACCGCCTCAGAAATCATGACATCCTCCCCATCATCGGGCTCCTCATCACCAAGGATTAGCCAACGTCGGCCGATTGCCAGGGCTCCATCCGCCCCGACCTTGTGGTAGGCTTCGAGCGCTTGCTCATCCCACCGAGTTCAATCCCCTTCCGCTTTCGAAGCGGAATGGACGGATTAACACCTCCTCCCGTCAGCCATCGACGAGGTGGGTCGACCCCTCGAGGATGTTGAGGGAGTAGTGCCCGTGAGAAGGACGCAACATTACCCTACGGCTAGGCACATCACACCACGTGGGTGGTCAAATATCAGTACAAGATAACAACAAAAGACAAAACAAAGCAAAAAATGGAGAACGAAAGGTCATAGGCTCACTCGGGGTCGCGGGTTCGAGACGTAGTATGCTATGAACCCGAGATCGTCCGGGAAGCTTGGCTTCCCGGTGAAGAAAGAATTAAGGTACTTTGCAACCTCAGCCTATGGCATTCACCCAGGCTCTAGAGCTCATGGGTCGAAGGACCTGACCACCTCATAGGTCGGCTTGTCTCAGGCCTGTAGCGGGAATATCCGCCATAGCAAGAAACAGGCCGCGACCTTGATCCTGGTTAGTCTGCCTGCCCGGAGACCCTTCACCACGTCCACCAGCTCCTGAACCTAGTCCTTGTCGCTCGAGGAGCACTGGTCACCCCAGCTCGTCAAAGGCGCCGGCTTTGGGCCGATGTCCGCCTCGAAGGTCAAAGGATGGTTTGCCCCGTAGAACCATTCCGCCTTCCACCCCTTATTCGAGGAGGTGACGGGCATCCACAGATACTCGCTAGATCGCCCAGTGCGGAGGTGGAGCGTCACCCCTCCGATTGCGTTGTTCTAGTGTGGATCCACTCCCAAGTACACCTCGCACAAATGCACGAAGACTGCAATGTGGAGGATTGAGTTGGGCGAGAGGTGATCGAGGGCAATTTGGTAGTGGTGAAGAAGGCCCCGGAGAAATTGATGTGCGGGCAGGCCTAGCCCCCGCTCTAGGAAAGACTTGAATAAAACAATCTTGTGGGTGTTCAGTGTCGGGAATTCTTCCCCCTTCACCGAGGACACAACAGATTTCCCCAGAGTTCTCCCGAGAGCTTCCCGATGGCAGAAAATAGCCTGACCAAGGTACGGTAAAATGAGCATGACTTTAAAACCATAACTCGAATTGATCTGAAATTTTAATACGAGAAACTAGACTTCAATATAAAACTTTCACGAATATTTCACTAAAATCCGAGTTCCCAATCAAAAGCTATGATCCTTGAGAGGAATCGAACTCAACATCCAAGGCTTTAGCAGTCATGATAGTAACCAGTTGGATAGAGAGATATTCTTAAATACAATTGTCCTAGACCCTATTTAATATGGACAAACAAGCAAATATACACACTAATTAATCACTTATTAGTATCTGAAATCATATCCAAAATAATTTCTTTTTTGAAACTAGAGGTAGTAAATAAGATTCATTTGATTGGATATTCAGATGTCTCGAGGAGCTTTAATTCTAGAGCAATTTTATGGTGTATGCCAGCAGAATGAATTGGAATTCTTGATCTCATTTAAAAATGCTTTCTATCATTATCGTTATCTTGATCAGTGATAGTATAGTTTAGAAATGGTAAAATCGTTAAAAAATAAGTGATAGGAAGATGTCAACTGACTAACGAAAGATATAT
>KE372843.1:153380-176107 GCA_000418225.1 Zizania latifolia | reverse complement strand
ATATATATATATATATATATATTTCCTAATAATGTTTATAAAAATATGATCATTTAAAATACTAATTTATGTTTTGAAATCGAACGGTCGTAGTAGAATACACTATAATATGACTCAAATTATTAAAACATCGGCTTGGAGAAGGGTGAGGCACAACGAAAGAGAAAGCAATCAAGTATGCAGGGTATCTAAAGCTACTCCAACTTCCCCTGTTTTATGCTATGCAGAGTTTAGTTGCATCCAAAGCAGAGCTAGAAAGACTAATGATGTTTGTTTTTCTCTTTGGGAGGAGAAGGCTAACGATATCAATGCACAGTTTGTTAATTTAATCAGCCACGATTGCTGTGTCCCATTCGAGACAGCCTTAATAATTCCGTCCACTGAACACCAGTGGATGAGTCTCATCATGCATGCATAGCAAGGCTCTGTTCAGGTTATTGTGATAAAAATCATATAAATGGATAGCATTTTCATGCAATCTGCAGAATTATGAATTTCTTTTGATGAAAGCAGCATGGAGGTCAAGGATGCAAGGGTGAGCTGGAGTGGCAGGCAGATCAGAGCTACTGCCAACCAATTCCAATTCAGTGTCTCCTTCAGAGCTTACACTGGGTCTGGTCCTCAGCAGCAGAAACTGCAGAAGAAATCATGAAAAGCCACTTTGCATGGACCATGCCTTTTCATTCTGCATTGCAGCACTAATTTTCCATGCTTATTGAAAAAATTCAGTTGATGCCTCTGTCTGAAAAGAGAGAGCATTTCTTGCTTGCAAAAGGTACAGGTTCAATGCAAATTGCAGAAACAAACTCATAAACAGGTAGGGCATACTTGCAAGTTACAACCTCCAAATACAGAGATCTCTTGAATTCCTGATGAGTTGATACAGCAAATTCCGCAAGTTTTTTTCCCCAATCCACACATTTAAGTCTGTAAACTGTAGATACAGACATTACAGTTCACTGACAAAAATAATTAAATCGAGCACAACAGAGCAACTATTTCGTGGCATTAGTCACATCGTTTTGAATTTGAAGGCAAATTATGTTGTAGTAACACTAGGAGAAAAAAAAAATCTTATGTTGTGTCACAATCACTTGGGTTTAGTGAAGAAGTATCAATAGTGTGGTGGTGGAGTCGTCGGTATATTGCTCTAGCCATTACTTTTAAATTTTGGTACCGACGAATATTATCGTTGGTTTAAGGTGCATTTTTAGTTGGATTTTAGTAAGGTCTATGATTTATCGTTGGTTTCCATATATATATATATATATAATATCTTCTATGTAATAAAAAACAATTACTTGGGTTTATCCCATATTTAGCAGTAAAAATCCTATAATTATAACCCACAATCTGAGGATATAATTAAGACCAAATCAAAGGAAAGAAAATGTGGGTGTACATGTAAAGCCGGGACCTCACGTGCGCCGCGGCCTCAGATCACGTGACATCCATTCCTTTAATTCTCCCGGCAACTCCTCCCCCTAATTCCCCGCCGGTCTTTATCCCTTCGCCCTCCGATAAACCCCGAGGTTTTCACTTATTACATATAGTTCCCTATAGAAGGTTACTAATTTCATATAGCCCCAGTAGAGGAGCCCTTCGCCGCGAATTTTCCCATTAAAACCCTCAAAAAGTGTTCTTGCTTTCACGGACACGTCCATCTCATCCCGCCTCCGCTGGCTGGAGGTCCCTTTAATGCCGCTGCCGCCGGAGGCCTGAGATCGCCGAGTATGGGCGGGGTGACGTCTTCGGTGGCCGCGAAGTTCGCCTTCTTCCCGCCCGACCCGCCGTCCTACGGCGTGGTTGATGAGGAGGAGCCGCCGTCGCCGGGGGATGCTCCAGCGGCGGGGAGTGCGGCCGCGGCGGCGACAGCGACAGCGAGGAGGGTCACGATTACGGGTGTTCCGTGGAGGGAAGGGGTGGAGGCGAGGAGGGTCCGGACGCGGCGGGGCACGGAGATCATGGCCATGTACGTGCGGTGCCCCAAGGCGAGGCTCACCGTGCTGTACTCGCACGGCAACGCGGCCGACATCGGGAAGATGTACGAACTCTTTGTTGAGTTCAGCGTCCGCCTCCATGTGAACCTCATGGGGTAAGTGTTCATGTGATTTTATTTGGGTCTTTTAACTTTCATTTGCTTGGGCGAGTAAAAATTGCTGCTTTGGTGGATGATGATCCTGTATGAATAAACGGATCCTGGTTTGATTCACGAGAATAGGCGTGCCTTTCGTTGATGTATTGGTGAATTTGCTAGAGGCGATGCCTTTGGAGTTATCCACTCAAAAAAGATTGGTCGGTATATTGAAACCTACCAAATAGGTGCAAAACTGAACCGATGTTCAAAGTTGCTGTTCTTGCAGAAAGTGATATCTGCTAAATAACGTAGAAACAATTTATGAAAACTTAACAAGGCAAGTTTCAAATTTTAATCAGAAAATCCCTTTTTTATTTAGCAAAGTTACAAAATCGTTGCTACTCTGAAAAGAAGGCTGTTAGCTTGATCGAAGCCGGATCTTCATTGTCTATTTGTTTGAGACCAGTATCTATTACTGTCCAGATTTTACTGAAAATGTCATGTTCTAATGTTTATGATATTTTGTATTACCTGTAGTGCATAGAGTCATAGAGAACTGTTTACAGGACAGCAGCATTGCATTTCAACTAGTTTTCTAAATTTGGATTCTAACTTGAATTGTACGTTATATTAGTTGCTAGATAACACTTCCTCCATTATTTGATTGTCTTGTGGAGTCAGCGTTGTAAAGGCAAATTTCCACACGGTCATTGGGATTGAGCATTGATTAATGGTTGGCATCAATTGTATTTGATCTCCCATTGGCTTCAGTGCATTATGTCTGCACGTACTCAACGCATTGGATTTGTAATCTACTCTCTTTTGGTTTTGCTATTTAGTTACACATGATTGAGCAGTTAAATTCGTCTTACAGTGAGTGAGGGCTGTACAAACAGTTTCCTTGTTGACATTGGAGCTACCCTCCTGTACCAAAAAAGAGAACTAATTGGTTGAACTTCCTTGAACCCGGTAATAACTAGTCCCTCTGTTATATATTGTAAGTCGTTTGACTTTTTTATAGTCAAACTTCTTCAACTTTATAAAAAATATATCAACAATTACAACATCAAATTAGTTTTATTAAATCAACTATTAAATATATTTTAATTATGTATTTATTTAATAATGTAGATGTTAATATATTTTTATTTAAATTTAGTCAAAGTTGAATGAGTTTGACTTTGAAAAAATCAGATAATTTACAATAAGAAACGAAGGTAGTAATTGTAAGTCCACATTACTCGTTGTGATCGGTACATGAGAGGAATTTTCATTCTGGAAAGTGGTGTGGTGAGAAAAGATGTCAGAACAATGAAGTCGCCCCAGTGGGTTCGTCTACAAAGGAGAAGGCTTAGAGTCACAATAGTGATTTGCCATTAGCTTTATGTTGTGCGTAATATTTGCCTAAAATGCATGCAATTTGAGTTTCTCTGATCTCACTCAGCAAGAAAGCTAAGTTCTTCCTGATCCCACACTCGACAAGAAAGCCAATCACTTAGCTTTCCAGGTTGCCTTCCACAATCCAACAGAGCTTACAGAGCTGATGCGCTGCCTTCAATACCTATCATGTTTGAGATGTTTTTGTCATATTGAAGATTACAAGAACCATTATATGTTTCATTTCGATTGTTTTCTTCTTAGAACAAACTGCTGCTAGTACATAAATGTCGAGCAGACATTCAAAATAATCTTATCAATTTTGTTGTATCCTGTCCTGTTGATTAGTACATTTTCTGGACTTTTAACTGGTTTTATAACACAGACATCTTTGGGAATGTTGTGGAGGTTTCGATTATGCTAGATATGCCATTCACATAATTGTTCAATGCTGCTAGTCCGTATTCTCCTTGATATCATCTACTTTTAACTGTTTTACAGATAAATTCCTCTCATGCCACTAAAATTTTACCCGTTACCTTAGCCACTCACTGCCTATGGCAAATAAGGGATTGTGCGGATTAATGATTGCATTTATGTACTTATCACCTCATTTTCCTGTATTTTGGAATAATTTCCTCAATCTTGGCAGGTATGATTATTCTGGTTATGGACGGTCATCTGGCAAGGTTAATAATGCTCTCTGCTCTTTCCTTGAAACTAATGTTCATATTGTTGCCTTTTTAGAAGAGCAACACCTAACATTGTTTTCAAAAAATTTTAGCAGGAGGCAAATAGGAATCATTTAAGAATAGTGTTATAAGACCTTCAGTTTTTTTTACAAAACACCACAAATCTGAGTCCCACTTGATTGTGTTCGTTTCCTTGATTCTCTTTGCAGTAAGCTTATACCGATTGTTGAGCTGAAGCCTAAATAGTGAACTCTATTGAATCAACCTTTCTGTTCTCTTCCATGTTCAGGCAAGTGAAGCTAATACCTTCGCTGACATAGAGGCCGCATACAAATGCCTCGTGGAGGTATATGGGACTAGGGAAGAAGACATCATTCTGTACGGTCAGTCTGTCGGTAGTGGCCCAACTGTCGATTTAGCTGCTCATTTACATCGTGTAAGAGCAGTTGTTCTTCACAGCCCCATACTATCTGGTCTGCGTGTCATGTATTCTGTGAAGAAAACATACTGGTTTGACATATACAAGGTTTGCCTCACTGACTGAACTACCGAGAGATACTAAAACACTTGTCAACCAAATTTTGTCAGTGCTAACAAAACACTTGTTCTCCTTGCAGAACATTGAGAAAATTCCGCTTGTTAAATCTCCGGTTTTGATAATTCATGTAAGCTTGAATATATATACATCTATCTGGTACTGATGCAGTTATGTTGTTCCTTGTATCGCTTCATATGGTTAATCTCGATATTATTTTCACTTGTTTTTCAGGGCACAAATGATGATATTGTTGATTGTTCCCATGGGAAGCAGCTATGGGAGCTGTGCCAACAGAAGTATGAACCTCTATGGATCGAGGGAGGTGACCATTGTAACTTGGAGACCTTCCCGGTGTACATAAGGCATCTAACGAAGTTCATTTCTGCTATGGAAAACTTGCATGCAGACAAAGAAGCATCACCTGAGAGTGATAAGTTGTCAGCTGAAAACGAAACACCATCTGACGGTTCTGCTCTTTCTGAAGCCCCATGGACGACCTCACAGAAGTTAGAGCCACCGAGGAAGAGCACAAGGCATGAACAGCCTCCTAGATTGAGCATTGATCATGTAGACAAACGTAGGCGAAGCACAGGACGCAGAGAAATGGCAAGATCCATCACAGACAAGAAAGAGAAATCGAGGAAAAGTGTCGACACGTTTGACAGGGCGAGGGATGAACACGAGCAGCCAGACAAACCAAGAAAAAGCATCGACAGGTTGGTTCTTGTCTATGATTCTTCCCTTCCAGTACCATCTTGTTCACTCCATCCAAACAAAAGCATACATCATTCATTTTTGCGGTGAAGAAAATTTACAAGATAAATGATCTTGCTACAGATTTACCATGATTAACAAAACGAAACCTTTTCTTAGCTACAATTTGACTATGGCGTGAAAACGTTTGACAGGCTTGGTGAGATGATTAGATCTATGGGTCTCTGCAATGTTGATTGCTTCAAAGAGCCTCCTCGAAGCACTGAGCATTGCCGAGGTCAGTGACTCCCAGTGAGTGGTCTTGTGGCTGTAGCTAGTCTTCTCTCCCAGGTTGGATGTCAACACTGGTCTGTGTGCTCTGGATGATGCAAATCATAAACCATTCATGAACAGTAAAGAGAAAAATATAGCACGTTTGTTTTTTTACTGCTGCCTCTCAATTTGAGCTTCTGTTTCTCGCGTATTTCATTTCATGGAATTTGTTGTATTTGCATCGGCCAGCCGATCTGGATGAAGGTCTGCTTCTTTGCTGCTAATAGCAAATGCTCTGTAAACGCCCGAACAACAGCATAATTACCAGCTAAAATACAGGACAAATAAATTATCTGCCATCAATAATCTAAATTCCTACAGGGACGCATCGTTGTATTTACGTCAGTTTCACACGATTTTATAGTTTACAAATGAATGGATTTCACGTAAAACAAGTTCAAATGGCAGCAACTTTTAAAACGGGCCTTAAAAATGTAAATACAAACCGTCCATGATTCTAAATTGGGCCCAAATTCTAACCCGTTTAAAGCGTAAACAGAGAAGGCGTTGGACCATGAAAGCACGGTCGCAGACAGGTGGGCCCACGCTCTCCCAGCCCATGTGAGTGGCCTGCGCGGCTGCGGAGAAGACAAGGACCAGCTCCTCGCCCTCGATCCGCCGTCCATCCGCTGCATCGAACGGTCAGCCGCGTCGCAAGCGCTTCTAGAAGCTTCCCGGGGCGGCGCCTCATCTCTTCCCTGCCTTCCTCCTGAACCCGCCCGCCTCCATCGCATACAAAAACCCTAACAACCCCTCTCCACCCTTATCCTCTCCTCCTCGCTAGACTGACTCTCTCTCTCTCTCTCTCTCTCCACCGTGTGGCCGCTGCCTAAGTGCTGCTAGAGACTGGGAGCTGCAGCGCTTGTTGGCCTGCGTGTCTCACATGGCGCCGGTGCTGAGCAGGAGCCTGGGCGCGTCGTCGGTGGCGGCGCTGCGGCCGTGCTCGCGGAGGGCGCCGGGCGCGGGCTCGGGCTCGGTCGCGCCTCGGGGGAGCGGGGCGGCGAGGTGCGCGAGAGGGGTGAGGTGGGAGGCGGGGAGCAGTAGTGGCAGGGGGAGGCTGCTGCGGGTGCGGTGTGACGCTGCCGTCACGGACAAGCCCGCCGAGGAGGAGATGGCGGAGGAGAAGTTCGAGTACCAGGCGGAGGTGAGTGACTGGTCGGGAGGGTTTCAACCTTCGGGTTTGGTGGGAAGTCCGTATCAGTGACTTTCAGTTTCGTAGCTGTTGGATTGTGCTAGCATTTTACTGGAGTTACGGTGATGGCATCTGGTTTTAAGATTAAAATGCGGTTGTAGTGTTAATATGCTTGTATTCCCCATTTATAATTCATCCTGAATTGGTGATGTATTTAGTCTTAATTTATTGTGAAACTTGGTATTATATTGGGTTAACGGATAAGTCTATGCATAGGTTCTGGCAGAATTTGTTGCGAAGCCTGAAAGATTGAGTTTAATTGTATTTCCTACTTCAACACGTGGTGTGATGGGTCTTGTATAGTATAGCCCATAGCTGTTCATTTTTAATGTTAGGGCAGGTTGTTTATTCATGTTATGTTTGTCTCTCTTTTGTGCCGTGTAGGTGAGCCGCTTGCTGGATTTGATTGTCCATAGCCTTTACAGTCACAAGGAAGTATTTCTTCGTGAGCTTGTGAGGTTTGTAACTCTTGTCAAAATGTACAGTTTCACTAATAATACGGTGGGCAAAAAATAATTCCATTTTTCAGAATTTTAACTTGATGCCATGTCTAATGACTGATATGCTAATTTATCTGGTGTTCTTCTCAGTAATGCAAGTGATGCATTGGATAAGCTGAGGTTTCTTGGTGTGACGGATTCTTCTCTCCTCACTGACGGTGGTGAGTTGGAAATAAGGATTAAGACAGACCCTGATGCAGGAACCATTACTATCACGTAAGTTGTTCTCTAGTAACCGTGCTTGTTGACTGTTTAATGCATATATTTTACTAGTGCCATTTTCTGATTGTTCTTAATAGTGATACTGGCATTGGAATGACCAAAGATGAACTCAAGGAATGCCTTGGTACTATTGCCCAGAGTGGCACCTCGAAATTTTTGAAGGCTCTCAAGGTAGGCCACTTTTGTTTTTCTGTTTTGAATACTTACACCCATGTCTATGCAATATGGTACTATTTGTGTGCTTGTTTCTTTGTTTCCTTACTAATTGCTAATGCAATGAATCACAATTCAGGAGAATAAAGACCTTGGAGCCGATAATGGTCTGATCGGTCAGTTTGGTGTTGGGTTTTACTCAGCTTTTCTCGTTGCAGAAAAGGTATGAAGTATTTCTTCAATGCTGTTCTTGTAAAATATAGTTCATGGGACATGCTTCTTTATTTTGTGTAATGAGCTTCCCCCCAAATGCGCTGCAGGTTGTGGTCTCCACTAAGAGCCCCAAATCAGATAAGCAATATGTGTGGGAGGCTGTAGCTGACAGTAGCTCTTATGTCATCAAGGAAGAGACTGATCCTGAGAAAATCCTTACACGTGGCACCCAGATTACTCTCATCTTAAGAGTAAGTTTGTCTTTTTTTAATGATATGCATAACTTTTTTAGCTGAAACCTTACATATTGTTCCCCACAAAAAAAGAAAAAGAAACATCACATATTCTTTAACTGTGCAGCCTGATGATAAGTATGAGTTTGCTGAGCCTGGAAGGATTCAAGGGCTAGTTAAGAACTACTCTCAGTTTGTGTCTTTCCCCATATACACATGGCAGGAAAAATCCAGAACTGTTGAGGTAAGGTTTTGATGGGTTTTATTGTCAATTCTGTTATCATTCGTCTTAGAAGTTCTATAGAGCTGCTGCTGTTTATTCCTTGCACATGTCTTTCACTGATGTAACCTCCTTGCTTGACAGGTTGAAGAGGATGAGGAGACAAAAGAAGGTGAAGAGGAAACAGAGGTTAGTTATCTTGGATGACCTGCTTCTAGTTTTGCCTATCCTTATATTAACTTGTATTTTGAAACTGATACAACGTCCACATGTAGGGTGAAAAAAAGAAAAAGAAGAAGACCATTACTGAGAAGTACTGGGACTGGGAGCTAGCGAATGAAACAAAGCCTATATGGGTAATTCTGCTTTTACTTTTACTTTGGTCATTGCAACTTGTGTTATGCATGCTTTGAACCATACCTATTTGGTATTTGGTTTGTATATCCACTCAAAAAAAGCATATGTGATGCTATTCACCAATAAAAGAAGCAGATAACTGAATTCTATTCCTCCATGCAGATGAGAAATCCGAAGGAAATTGAGAAAACAGAATACAATGAGTTCTATAAGAAGGCATTCAATGAATTCTTGGATCCTCTTGCCCACACTCACTTCACAACTGAGGTAAGTGAATTCAATCAATATCACTTTGCTAAGCTTAAGTGCATGGAATATGGTTTATAATGTGATAATTTCTATTACCAGGGTGAGGTGGAATTTAGGAGTGTTCTTTACATCCCAGGAATGGCTCCACTTAGTAATGAGGAGATAATGAATCCCAAAACCAAAAATATCCGGCTTTATGTCAAAAGAGTATTCATCTCTGACGACTTTGATGGTGAACTGGTATATTATCTCTCAATGCACAAGATAACTTGTTGTGTATATGCATTTGCACTATCCTGGCATGCTTATCTATTTGACTAAGATGGAACAAATTTCTGAGTTCCAACATTCATGTTGCAGTTCCCCCGATACCTGTGCTTTGTAAAAGGTGTAGTTGATTCGAATGACCTTCCCCTCAATGTTTCTCGTGAGATTCTTCAAGAGAGTCGAATAGTAAGTAATAAGAAATGCATGCCAGCTCTTATATTTGAAAACTATATATTATGAAGGTTATCATTATTTATCTTCCTGTGGGCACTTAAGAGATAATTTGTGTTGTTTATTATTAGGTCAGGATAATGCGCAAGAGGCTTGTTAGGAAGACATTTGATATGATTGAGGATATTGCTGAAAAGGATGACAAGGAGGTAAAAACTCGTGACTTGTCACCCCCCCACCCCCCCCAAAATTGTTCTGTTTGAACTACGTAGTGAAACCCTGCCATCTGTACTGCAGGACTACAAGAAGTTCTGGGAGAGCTTTGGCAAGTTCATCAAGCTTGGTTGCATTGAGGACACTGGAAATCACAAGCGTCTTGCCCCTCTGTTGCGCTTCCACACTTCTAAAAATGAGGGAGATATGATAAGTCTTGATCAATATGTAGAAAACATGCCAGAGAACCAAAAGGCAATCTATTACATTGCTACAGATAGTCTCCAGAGTGCAAAGACTGCTCCTTTCTTGGAAAAGTTGGTCCAGAAAGACGTCGAAGTATGAACATAATACTGATGAAACAACTATTATTTATTTCTTCCACTTAACTAATGTGCTACCTTTTCCTCTTTTAGATTCTCTATCTTATCGAGCCAATTGATGAGGTTGCCATTCAGAATTTACAAACCTACAAAGAGAAGAAATTTGTTGATATCAGCAAAGAGGACCTGGAGCTGGGTGAGGAAGTGTTGAAATTTACTCTGGATTGGGTGTACACTCCTTTATTGTTATCTTCATCACATTAACATATATCTGTTTGCACAGGTGATGAAGATGAGGACAATAAAGAAAGTAAGCAGGAATACACTCTTCTGTGTGACTGGGTAAAACAGCAGCTTGGTGACAAGGTAGCAAAAGTTCAAATATCAAAGCGCCTCAGCTCGTCACCATGTGTTCTTGTATCTGGCAAGTTTGGTTGGTCTGCCAACATGGAAAGGTAGTTCATGCACGAACAAATCATTATGCTGCACTATGCTTGATTTATAATGCATGTTTTTCAACAATGACAGACTCATGAAGGCACAAACACTTGGGGACACATCAAGCTTGGAGTTCATGAGGGGAAGAAGGATTTTTGAAATTAACCCTGAGCATCCTATTGTCAAGGACTTGAATGTAAGATTTGTTGATGCCTGGCACTGATCAATAATCAATGTACCTCTCTACACAAGCAACAACTAACATGAATGAGAAACAATCATTGGCAGTCTGCTTGCAAAAATGAGCCTGACAGTACAGAAGCCAAGCGGGCTGTTGAGCTGTTGTATGAGACTGCTCTGATCTCCAGTGGATATACCGTAAGTAAATCACACTCGTTTTTTTTTCCATTTCTTGGTCACCGTGAACCCTAACATATGACTTTGTTTACTGGGAATATGCCCAGCCCGAGAGTCCAGCAGAGTTGGGTGGCAAGATCTACGAGATGATGACAATTGCCCTCGGTGGGAGATGGGGGAGGTCAGACGCCGAGGTTGAAGCAACCACCAGTGAGGCCAGCACAGAGGCAGACTCATCTGAAGCCACTGTGCCGGAGGTTATTGAGCCTTCTGAAGTGAGGCCCGAGAGTGACCCATGGAGGGATTAATAAGTGAGTTCTCATGGGCATACTTTGTTAGACCTTCAGAGTTAGTTGTTATGGGGATATAATCATGGGTTAGAGAACATAATCCTGTCATAGAATTAAGTGAGTTCTCTCATGTCCTTTGTTAGACCTTCAGATTTAGTTATGGGGATATAAACATGGGTTAGAGAGCATGATCCTGTCATAAAATCATGGGTTGCTACCCGGCATTTTTGTAGGTGTAGACTCATCAGCCACTTCCTCTATTGGGAGTGGTTGGTCTTATCAATAAAATATGAAATGATCAGTACAACACAAAAGTTTCCCATCGTTGTTTTCTATACTTTATACAGTTTTTGCTAACAAATTACCTTCTGGAGTTTAAGGCTGAAGGGGCCAGAACAGAAAGGAAACTAGGAAATGAATGCATTCAAAATGAAACTGATGCATAAGCGTTACAAGTTCGTGGTGTATCTGTCCTTGTGTTTCTATCCAACGTTGCTTTTCGCTGCTGAAGTGACGCAGGAGCCTAAAAAACAAGACGTGTATCCAGGATTTTTTATCCTTCATATGTCAGACAGAATTTGGAACCATCATGAGTTTTACTTGTAGCTGTCTCAAGTCGCTGAAGCTATGTATGGGAGCCTCTCCTTCCCATGGGCTATCAGATTGCTACTGCGCAGCTGACTGAACAACAGTAATTCCAATGCACGGTTCATGTCATGTTCCTGTCACCCCATCAGCCTTTCCGAAAACCTGCTCCATCCATGTCGCTGCACTTCACATATGAAATCCCATCCTGATCTTGCCTTATGCTTAGATCATCTGAACCGATGATCCATCCAACGTCTGAAGCATCTGTTCAAGAACCGAAGAAGTTCATCGGAATGCAGCAATGACTGTTGAAAAACGAAAAGTATGTGCCAGGTATGGACTCATTGGGATTTGGGTGATCTGAAGGACACCGTAAGCTGAACAATAATGTGTGTTGTTTCTCTCTAGCAGTCTAAAGGCATCCGCTACAACTCAACTGAAGTGACACTTACAATGGCATGCTCAAATAGTCAGATGCAAACCTGCGGATCTCTGAATGCGCCCTTTTCATTCTGCTACTTCTGCATGGCTGTCATGAACACACCTGGATTGTTGATCCCGCCATGGACACCTCCCTGAAGCATGCCCGGTCGTGATTGCTCTAGTCTAGGCATCATCTCCGGGGAGAAGGAGAATCCCATGGGAGCATATGAAGGAGAGCTCCGGGAAAGCGAAGAACCTGACATCAAGATTCAAGAATCAGATGAATTGAAGTATTGAACTCACGCATTTCTTGTATGGGAATTGAAACTGAAGATCTGAAGGGAAAACTGAAACTGAGGGATAATGGCAGATAGGTCCCATACATCCTTCGAGAGAATCGTTTCTATCTCGAGATCGAGCCTTGGGTTGACTGCGGCGAGCTTCATCGACCGAAACTGCAGAGATGAAAAGGAAAGATCAATGTGTTTGCGTTTTGTCATGTGAAACTGCAGCCATTCCTTATGAATGATCATGTCAGTAGTTCAGTATCTCGATTTTCCTTTGCAGGGACTGGACACGGTTGATGATCTCGTCGAGCATCAACGCCTTCCCGGTGACCTAATCAAATCAATGCAGGCAAGATATGTTACCATCAATTGTCCTTACGAAAATCACATATCAGAAAGCTAAACACTGTAGCTCACTTTGCTGCAGCCAGGGACAAGGTCTTGCAGAAGCTTCATCCTCTCCGCTAATCTTCTCTCTTCAGTCTTCTCAACTGCGTTGAAAGATAACACCATAATCTTCAATTTTGGACTCTAATCCAGGTGTTCAGTTTGAATTATGAAGAAATTTGTTATGTAGTCCGAGAGTTCTTCAAAATTTGTTCAGTGTGTATACCCTAAACCCTAAACAAGATAAACAATCAAGTCTATGTGAAACAAATTTAAATGCTAAAAATCAAGGTTTCACTTTTGATGGTGTACGTAGGCTTTGTCTAGATGCAATCATCCCTTGGGGTATCTTGGCCTTTTCTGTTCCCTTGCCGCACGAGAGCATCCTGTTTACTTTTTTTTTTTGATTTTGCTAAAGAATTTTACGGTACAATCAAATAAATGAGGACCATTAATTATTTTAGATCTAACAGTCACGATTTAAAGAATGTGACCTAGGAGATAATAGGTCATCTTATATTTTTCTTTTTCTCTTTCTTTCTTTCTTTCTTTCCTTCCTTTTCCCTCCTTCCGCTCTCTTCTACGCGTGCTACGGTACCGGCCAGAGCGGGGATGGGGCGGCGTAGGGCGGCTCAAGGCGGCGTGAGGCGCTGTGTGGCGCCGGGCATGGGGCGCGAGGCGCTGAGCGCGGGGCGGGGCCGGCTAGGGCATAGGGCGGCGCCGGTCGGGAGACAGGTATTCGATCGCACTGTAGAGTCGTATGGGAGAGGTGACCTGCTGTTGCAGGTAACTACACATTTAATTAATATTTAACTTATTTAATTAGATATAATGAAGGGCTAGATTTAATTATAACTTAGATATGTGTTGTACCGTAAAAGTTTCTAAAAAAATTTAGGAGATAGGGAGATATAGAGATTGGATCACCATGTCCCCATCGGCGATTTTGATTTCTTTCCCTCAATTTCACATTTCACATTTTTTATTTACTATATTATATTTTATCATTAGTACATACCAGATTTGAACAAGTGTCTCTTTTTTAACACACGCTTAAGAGGCAGAGGGTAGGGATGTAAACCTCGCTGATTTTCTTGTTGTTGGTTTAGACCACGAGTGATGATATGGTTTATAAGAGCATCTCCAAAAGATACTTAATATAATTTTTTATCTTTATTACTAAAAATTTCAAATCTAAAATATATATCCAATAACCTTCTATTTGGTTCCCAATTTATAGAGATACCTAAAACCTTCCTCCATCCTCCCTATATCTAGAGAGAGCGGCTCTAAAACCTTCCTCCATCCTCCCTATATCTAGAGAGAGCGGCTCTCATTTTACATATCCTGGTTACATTCATCGGTGATACAAGATATCTCTACTAATATAAAGCCACACTTTCATCCTGTGCACTCCCCTCACTGCCACCCTTCACCCATTATACAGCTAGCGCCTATCCCTCCTCCCTCAAATGCCCAAGGCGGTACTAAAACTACGCTCGGCAGCCAACGCTAATGGGCTTTTGTTTTTGAGACGGCCCATGTATGGGCGGTCTGGCGAGATCGGACGACTGTGCTAGCTCGAGAGATGGCTGTTCAGGAATTGGCTCACACCCTCCATTTAATAGTTCAGGAGTTGGGTCAATTTGGGTTTTAATTGACCGTACAGAATCAGAATTTGCATTTCTGCTTTGTTATGATCTTTTCTAACACCATTAGCTAATGTTTCATAAATCATAATGGGTCTGCAATAATGTTTGAATACTTCAAATTAGGTGTGGGTTTCTAAGTGCGTTTTTTTGTCTTGGTGTACAATTCATCGGACAATTGCTCTTATAACTGGATAGAAGACTGTATGAGTTTTATTCCCCTTCGGGGTTTATGTTATTGTTTTACATTAAAACGTATTGCTGGGTGTTACATCAGGAGAAAAGTTTTGTGAAGGATGGGGGTGCGGTTGTGCCAGAAAAAGAGAGTTCTTTGGAGGAGGGTGCAATGCAGTATTGGTAAATACACCCCGCTTCGATACAAGTCCCCACCCCCTTCAGCCCAGTAGAAGTACCAAGACAATAAGAGCCTGCTGAGATAAATCTAAATTAACTTGACAGACTTAGTACCTCAGCTAGACGTTGAGCTTGAGACAGTAAACAATCCACAACAAGAGCACAATACTGATGCAGTCAATGAGGCAGAGTAGGGTGCTGATCCGATAAATGAGGCAGAACATGCTGCTGATCCTACAGATGAAGGTGCAATAAGCCAAGAGAGAAATGGACGTGGTCCTAGTGTGATGCCCGAATGATGGTTCATAATAGCAGAGGTTAATTCTGTTGGTGAGTCTACAAGACCAAAAAATATTCTAGGGCCGTACAAGACAGCCATAGGGCGCCTCGTGAGAGACCATGTTGCAATCATGTTTAGATTTTGGAGAGGCCCAGCAAGTAACATGTAGGTGGTTTCTAACAATATAAAAAACTTATTGTAGGGCAAACTGCTGCCCAGATTTTAATTCCCCTAAGATTGCAACATGAAGAAAGTTAAAAGTCATGCTATATCCATAACGGGGATAGCATTCAGGATATTCAAGGGAAAGCTATGGAGAGAGTACTACTTGAAGGGCCAAACACTAGATTGGGGTGACTATCCGACAGTTGAGCCGTTCTAGACGCAGTTCATTTAATATAGAAAATCTAAGGAAGCGATGGAATTGAGTAAAGCAAACAAGGCAACTCTCAGAAGTTCTGAACTTATGGCCGCATTGTACCAGCTCTCGTGGGTACGTGATGAAATATGATGAATGGAAAAATATGAAAGAACAAGTTGTCCGCAGTGGAGTCGTACCTGTAACATCTGACTGGATAACACAAGCGAAGCACTTCTTGTTTGCGAGAGGTGTTACTTTGTCAGCCAAGAGCAGTCTGACATTCAGGAATGACAGTGTACAACAAGTGTCACAGAAAATAGCAGATGCCCATGCCCAGTCTTTCCAAGGCTCCATCAGGATAGATAGAGAGAAAGAGCATCCAGGGCACACTAAGGGGCAAAGGAATGATTCCCTGGAAAGAGGGGTTCACAGAGGATGAGGGCACCTATAGGAGCCAAAGTAGAAGAAAAGAGAAAATGGATGAGATGATGTCAATGATGCGCCAACAAATGCAGGAAGAACGAGCAATGATTGATGTCAAAATAGTTGAAGCACTTCGGCAGCACGGTATTCATCGAGAGGACGATGTTCAAGTGCCAATTGATGCTCATCGAAGTAGCTATGTATCTGCGGGGTTTGTTGGGACATGCATAAATCAGTATCTCGTGGATGAAATCACTGAAAGTAAGGTCTACAAACTTATCATACTAACAATGAATATTAACACAATGATAGCGATGAGGCAGGTTGACCAATGTG
Source organism: Zizania latifolia (assembly GCA_000418225.1). NCBI lineage: Eukaryota > Viridiplantae > Streptophyta > Magnoliopsida > Poales > Poaceae > Zizania > Zizania latifolia. The sequence continues at coordinate 159,911 of KE372843.1, read as the reverse complement.
TGGCAGGGGAAATCTTCAATAATGCACCAATACCGAAGGGATATGCTAAGGTCCATGTTGACTCAGTTAGAAGGGCATACCGTAAGATTAATATGGAGTATGCTGGTAAGACAGGTTCCAAGAGACTCGGAGACAATGTTGAAGGATTCATTCTATGGAAAAAGCAGTTCATTTTTGAAGATGAAACAGATAAATTATCTGATGGAAGCTCGGACCAGCATAGAATTATACCACGTGTACGGGACGATCCACTTCTAGCACAGAGGGATCCATCTCTACCTTCACCTCCAAGGGAGCTATCTCCATCTCGAAGGGATCCAACTCCACCTCCACCTCCACCTCCAAGGGAGCCAACGCCACCTCTAAAGGAGCCAACTCCACCTCCACCTTGAAGGGAGCCAACACCACCTGCAAGGGCACAAAGTCCACCACCAAGACAGTCTAAATCAAAATCTGTAAGTACATTGAAGACAAAGTCGATCTCCTCCCAACAACAAAGGGCACATAAGAAAGCCGGCTCCTGACAAGCCAATGTTAATTCCCGAAGCAACGAAATTTTTTTTTGGGCATGGCTAGACCGGTTGAAACCAAGGGCAAATCAAATTACAAGCGCATCGATGAGAAAAAACACCTTAAGGAGAAAACTAAAAAATAGATATCAAAAGAGAAAAAGGACAATGAGATGGAAAGTTTTTTGAAAGAAGCTGGGCTGACCACAAAGCAACTCATGGATGAATCGTTGGTAGAAAAAGCTCCGACATGCTGGGTATTCAAGTTAGGAGAATTCTTAGTTGAGCCAAGAGTGTGGCGTGACCTTAACTTCTAATCTCGCAAATTCCACAGTTGGTATTTGAAGGAATCTAAAGATGACAGAGAAATGTTTGAGATCCATAACAAGCATCGTGATTTCTTGCATGGCGACATCATTCTTCACATTATGTTTGAGGAGATGTATCAGTTGTACCAACAAGATGCCTTCGACGTGACTATTCTTAGTTGCTGGACTCTGTAAGTGTTATATTTACATAATTCACAGTTATTTGTAGTATCGTTATATTGAAATTTTGTTGTGCTAATCATTTTTTTAGGATGAAGATACATAAATGTAGAATGGAATACATTCATCATGTGAGGTTCATAGACCCACTACAAATAAATTTGACAACGATTCAAGCGAGTCGTGATGATGCCGAGGCATATGCGCTGCAAGTACTTCTAGATCTCCAGTTAAGACAGTACATACTTCTGCCATACAACTTTAGATAAGAGTCTATTCCTAAATATTTTTGTATACGTTACATGAGAACCAAACATGTCTTAACCTATGATGATATGTATGTAGCTTTCACTAGGTTCTCCTCGTAATTCAACCAGATATTAGCAAGATCATCATCCTTGACAGCCAAGATAATGCACCAGCGTGTTACCAACCCATCATTGACTTGCTACAAAGGTAGACAAATATGTGTGCCTTACTAATCTTTTATCTTTGTTTCCTAATAAATTAAATCTAACATTAGATCACACACATGCAGAGTATACAAAAAAATATATCAAGAAGAGTAATAGGTACCGCCCATACCAGAAAGATTGGATAGTCTGACATATCTTTCCGTGTCAGAAGCAAGGTCTAGGCAATAATCTCTGTGGATTTTATGTTATGGAATTCATGGACAGATTCACATGAAACGAGACGCTCAGGGTAAAAGATGCTGAGGTACGAGGAATATTAATTACACCGATAGCTATTTTTTATCCGAGGTGGGCTGGCTTATAACGATTAATTTCTTCTATTTATACGTACAGCTTCTCAAACTATCCATGAATTAGTTGTTGCCTATAGAAATCACCGCACTTTAAGAACAACTTTGCGGATTCCTCAACGACCTTGTTATTTGTGAACCGGGCGAGTACAATAGTCTAGCATCCTTACGCTCAAGTGCTAAAGATACGCAGAGATCAGAACCTTCATGTAGCAAGAAACCATAAACTACATACTTATCATTCAAGGTTGCTTGTCTTTGTAAAAATAATTTGTCACATTCAAGGTTGTTTGTAAAAACAATTTATGAAATGATTCCCTAATTTTAATTTAGTGTATGTCATATTATTTTAATTTGAGATTATCTACGTAATATTCTCGATGTAGGCTATATAGATGGATTTAGCATATATGCTCATTTGTATATATAATTAATACAACGTGGTTTATACAAAAATAGGGAAAAATACACATCGGTGTCAGTTTAAACGTGTAACTGGTACTAATACTCGGCTATCAGCGTTGGTTCCAGAGATGAACCGACAGTGATAACAGAGTATCAGTGCCAGTTCAGTTTTAGAACCGACACTGATATGTGCGTATCAGTGTCGGTTCAGGACTAGAACCGGTACTGATAGGCCTAAACAGTGGTGGTTCTAGAACCACCACTGATAGTAGTCGACTATCAGTTCTGACTAGTCAGTGGCGGTTCAGAACCCACCACTGATAGCCATTTAGACCTGACACTATTCACACATACTGTAGTAGTGTGCACTTAAGCAGGTCTGTAGCACTTCTGATCCCTGATGTTTTTTATTATTTTCTATGTCACATTATTTGCTCTTTGCCTTAGATTTTAAGAGACTGTTTAACTTACCAGGCAACCACCCCGGAGTACAGACCTTATCAAGAGCAAGTTATTAGCAATTGCGCAAAAGTTGCATAGGTATGTGTTTAAATCTTGCTGGAATTATCCGTTTACAGAACAAGATTTATGATTATATCTGCTAACTTAATTTTGATTAAAAAGTATGCTAACTTAATATGATAATTGATAAGTAATTAATCATGCCTTTTGTAGTGGGTTTTATCTACAGTACAGTTTGACTTGTTCTTTATTTTACAACTCTCTTGTGATAGATTCATTAGCTATTGCTTAATAATGGTCTTATTCTTCATTTTGTTCCCTTCAGCATGTTAGCAGGTGCAAATGTTTAATTGTCAACATGATAAATTGTGCTTTAAAGTTTAAACCATTTATCTGATGGAAATATTGCTGCATCTAGAGTTTGACAGCAAAAGGCTACGAACTCGTCTCTGCTGGGACTGATAACCATTTAGTGTTGGTGAATCTCAAGAACAAGGTAAGACATACATGTGGTAGACTGGTGAATTGATCATTTTGAGATATTTTAATCCTCACTTTAAAATTTTCTTATGCATGGTTTCCAATAAACCTTTCAGTTGTCTTGTCTTTAATAATCTTGATTGATGTGTATTGGACCTCAAGCTTTGTTGTTTCTGTATAATGATAGCTAAATGTGCTATCACAGATAAACTTAGTTGTTTCTGATTTTTTATGTAGCTTTATCACGAGCGACTTCTCGAAGTAACATCAAAATACTCGCCGCTTCAGAAAAAACGGGGTGTCAATTCAACAAACACGCTAACCAAGAATATCGTCTACAAAGAAGTAATCACTATATAGATGTCTTATGTAATTTCATGCCACATTTATAATTACGGATATATAATAGCACTTGTAATTAGTAGAGATGCTTCTATGTTTTTATGAGTAATGGCTAATGTTAATACATAATTGAATCTCTATTTATGATTGATTTCGGACAAGAATATATCATATTGCTTCTTATTATCGTAATATTACTAAGCACGTTTGAATAAATGTCATGCTCTAAATAGATATTTGTCATTAAGAATAAGACTCCGTTACAAAGCACGTACATCTTACTAGTAGAAAAGAAAAGGAGAGAGTTGAGAGATTTGATAAGTAGGTTCCATTCATGGTGATGCAATAGTAAAATATAAGGAATACGGTATCAAGAGACTATTGAAGAGTAAGGAAATTTAGAAATTAGATTTTATTGGAAAGATTTCCTATATGATAATATTGAGAGTGTGTTTTAGATATTTCTTAGAGATGCTCTAAAGTAAGCATATTTCTCAAACTCGTGAATGGCATATATATATATAAATCTATATAAAAATTACTGAAAAAATTGTTTAAATCCGTTTATCAATATTTTACATTAAATTCAAACGTTTGAACTCTTAAATAATTGTCATAAATTTAACTTCATCTAGCTCTGTTCTTGTTAGCCTACTGCTGTTTAAGTTATGCTTCAGGAGGAGAGTGTGTCGTCCTAGCCAAGGACAATTCGGAAAAACTGTCAGTTCAGATAGTCACACTCGCTGTGCCTTTCTCAAATCGGGCTTTACGATCGCATCTTGCAATCAGCTGTTCTTTGTAAACAAAGTTGTCTATGAAAGCTCAAGAAAGGAAGAATATTTGCAGCCATTTATGTTAACAATGGCGAAAAGATTCCATGTTTGTACATCTCAACATGGCCAGCCATCGACAATTTAGTGAGCTGTGACCTCGACATGTTCATCTGGATCGAAATGGCTGCCACCTGCCCTGTCTCTCAGTGTCTTCCACGTCTGTTAGACATAAGACTGTCTAACGTGTTTCAGTTTATTATTATAATAATTCAGCTTATTTTTTTTAAAAATAAAATTGATAATTAGCTTATTAAGCCATATTATTATAATCTGTAATAATTTAATAAATTGGTGAAATCTAGTTTTTTTTCTAACTTATTACTCTATATAAAAGACTAGAATACCAATTATACTTTGGTAAAAATTACAAGCTTTTGCTATCTAAACTCATAATGTAGACTACCAATAATTCAGGTTGTCAAACAACTAATAGTTTATTTTATTCTAGATTATTATAAATCAACTTATTATAATCTATGTCTATAAACTAAATTACAACAATCCCTGTACCAAACAAACCATGTACACCTGAACTTGGAGGATGGCACAATCCCAATACTAAACAAACAATGTACATGGACCTGAACTTGGAATGTGGCACAGTGAGACAGTGTCCAATCATTCAGCAATCTGCTTCTGTTTTGCATTTGTTGTAGTCCATGGTTTCGGCAATCCCATCTCCCAACTGTAATGGACTCAGGACATCATCAGTGTATGCATGACTTCCGAAGAAGTAGAGTAGCAGATGTGTCTCGTGTGATACCAACGGTTTGTCTAGCTTCCATTTTCTGAACCTAAAAATAGAAAGCTTCCATGTTTTCATTTATGAAAAAAATGAATTAGGTCGCATACTTAATTTGGACTATCCTAGGATAATTTTCATTGGAAAAGAATAGGGTCCGGACGATCACAGAATTGGAAAAAATTGGACCATGTTTCTACTCAGTAAACAATATTTCATCACTTGATAAAAATGTTTTAATAAAATAAATAAAATGAAACACAATCAAATCTAAGTTGTAAAACATTGATTTTTAACTACTGAAACATAACAACAAGGATATTGTATATAGTTGTTTCTTAGTGTTGCAAACAGTATCGTCGAATGTTGTATCTGTTTAAAATATTTTTTGACAAAGTGATGAAACATTTTTATTGAGTGTTAAAACACTGTCTGATTTTTTTGTATTTTCTACGATGTCGTGAATAAAGCATTTCTGATTTTAATTCCAGCAGGGATTTTATATAGAAAAAGAAATCCTAGTCCGAGTCCCAAATGGAGCTTCAGATAGATTAATGGTCAGTTCCAGATGCATGAATCTCCAAGTATTTCCACAAGAAGCAATTCAAATCTGAGTGCTCTCGTTTGGCATTGCGGCTATCGGTGAATCACCGATCAGTCTACCCAAGGAGATACCCGAGATGGAGATTATATATGTGTAAGGGAAGAGCAACATCTTCGAACCCGATGGTCCACTCTAAAACACAAGAGCCAAGGTTTATACTGATTCAGGCCTCCCGGAGGATAATAGCCATACGTCCAGTGTTCTGGTGTGTAATATGATGGTGGATCTTATAATACGACACAATAAAGCTATGGAGGCTTGGGGCATCAAAAACAAAAAATTATACTGAAAAGCTTGTCCTTTGGGGAGTTCTCATCTCCTTTATATACTCAGGAGGTGAGCCTAACAACCTAGGTGATGAGCACCAAAGTGTGAATTGTGGCCCAATCTTCCGATAGGTTCGATTGAGGCGACGAGTGGACGTTGACGCTTTAAGGCTTCCGATCAGCGATCGGAACCTTGCAATCGCTACACCCTCTTGTCTAGTCGTTATCAACCACGCTCTCACGTAGTCGACCTCACCACGAAGGTTTTGATCCTGCAAATCAATCGAAGAACTTTGCAAGAACAAGATAAACGCAATCTGGATTGCTGATAATAATCGGAAGTACTCGAAGTTTGGGGTTCTACAAACTGATAGACGGCGAAACTGTGACGGCAGAATAATCTAAGCAAAATCCAAGTCCTCTCAAAGGTGGCGGCCATCTATTTATAGGGTTTACATGACATGAGATACCCTCTATAGGTGGGCCATAACCTAAAAGGACTCGAAAATAAACCCTAACTGATACAGATAGCCTAGCATCAACATCATTTCCTTCCCCTAATGATCAAGATATTCCAAAACATTTTGAAGGAGCAATAACTCGCGCTCGTGCAAAGCAAATAAATCAACAGGTA
>KE372843.1:120517-144208 GCA_000418225.1 Zizania latifolia | reverse complement strand
TGGCCGACCAAGTGGTGGCCGATGGTCGTGCTGATGGTAGTGGTGGCCGATGGTCGTGCTGATGGGGTCGGCCGATCCAACATCCCTTCTCCCATGTTTCTAAGTAAAATACAATCATAACCGGAACTTAGTAGTATTCCATTCATAGGAGAACTTGCTTGAGTAACGAGCAGCGAATTCACCTGACAATTAAGTTGATGAACTCAAGCACGAGTCATCGGTCCTTGGTAATCAAGTGTGGATGTATCTTTAGCGGTGATGTCCTCATCACTAGGACTCTATCCTAAGTTGATCTAGGATTGTCTACTGAGTTCGGGTGCTAAATCCCTAATTACAAAGATTCTGGTACAAATAAATCTCTTGATATCATATCCAGAGCTTAACTACCCGATAAGGACTCAACTTTCCTTATCAGAGTTAAACCCCTATTTACGGGCCATACTAGATGGTCAATGCTGGTCTTGGCCTGTCCTTGGTCCAGTCTGATAAGCCCAACTGTGGGGTACCCAGGGGTCACATCCCTGACAGCAGCCCCGAGCTCTTCTTAGCTTGGTTGAAGAAATCTTCAGTAAAACAAGTTGGGAGGAGCTCTTCTTTGATCTAGAATTTCAATATCTATGTCGAACTTTGATGTCTTTAAAAAAGCCACTGATCCTCTTCTTTCATGTGAGGTGCACTGTATAGGTGCACCCACATGGTGTAGCCCCCGAGCCTCGAGTTAAATGAAATATTTAGCTCGAGGGTCTAAGAATATCCTGCAAGAAAAACAATTCTCTGGAAATTTACTTTATAATCTTGTCTTCTGTTGTCGTTGAGACCTTGCTGGAATAGGTCATGATTGAGGTAAGAATTCCGTGATGAACTTCAAAGGAAGTTAGTCTTGAATCTTCAAATGAATTGACGTCCTACCACCCGAGCCCTCATCCCACTAGATGCCCGAGAGGTCGAGGTTCGTTGAGCCTGCGAGTTCTCGAGGACACCGGTCCCGGGAGCTCATGCCTCTGATCGAGCGGGCCTTCGAGCTTGAGAGTCTTCTACCGCGTGCGAGCCCCCGAGCACGAAGATCTTCGAGCACATGCAAGCCCTGAAGTAGGAGAGTCCTTGAGCATGCGCGAGCCCCTAGGCATGGGGCCCACCAGCACAGGAGATTTCAACAGTCACGGACTCCACCAGTGCGCCAGAAAAGGCTGCTTCATAACTCCTTTTCCTGTTCGTGGTTAACGTGTGGCAAACAAAAAGGCTAAAAAAGTCATCCCGCCTCTGACAGAGCCACACGCAACATGCAAAATGCTAGTGGAGATGATGCGGTAGGAACCGCTTCACCTTCCCCGCCATAAAGTACACAATAATTGAAGTGGCGTTCGCCATAGCAGTGGGCGTGGGTGGTTGAGGGAGCGCCTCTATTTAAGCCATCGTCTCCTCCTTCTGAGCCTCGCAACGAGTCATCCTCTTGGTTCTTATTCTTCTACCTTGAGATTCCTTCTTTTTTGCACCTGTAGGGGAGGGATTATTGATGCCGCTTATTGCTCCATGGATCCGTGATGTGCTGGTTTGACTGCCAAACTGGCTACTCTGGTCCCAAGCTATCAGGTTCGTATGATATATTGATCCCTGCGTGAATTTGTTTCGTCTTTATTTGTGTAGTGTATGATTCTTGGCTTTGTCGTCGTAGCAGGATGTCATATCCTTCTTGAGACCTTTTGGTGGCATAGATCTTTCTGCTAACATACTACCGTCTGGCACTCTTATGCTGCCTGTCTTGATATCTGGATGCCAATGTAGAGGCTCGATCCTATGGAAGGAGCTGGAGACGTTCGCCGGCACAAGCACCCTAGGAAGGTATCTGACCCCGCCACCGAGGCTGGGCCAATACTGCTCTTCCTTTGTGCTGGTCTCTTAGGGTCGGTGACTATCTCCTCCGGTCAAGGCAAGGGTTGCGTGGAGTCGCTGCTGCCATAGCAGTAGCCCCTAGGATCCTCGGTGCTCACGACGGTCATGATAGGTTGATGCCACGCCACGTGAAGTTGCTGTAAGAACCTCGGTGCTCATAGCCATCGTGTTAGCTTTGCAGAATGCTATCTCTAGCCGTTGGGGCATTTTTTCTTCTTTTGATCGGAGGAGGCTACTTCCCCTTCTTTGAAGTAACTTACTTGTCGTTGTGTCCCCTTCTTTGAAGTAGTTTGGCTCATGTAAAAGATTAGTGCTTAAGAAATAAATGTGCTTTTGAATTTGTTTTATTCATCGTGTACCGTTCGTCGTGTGTTTTTTTACCACCCACACAGTGTATATCAGTGAAGTCGGTGAAGATGCAAGACTGCAGGTGTGCGGCTAAGCAGCCAACCCTCTCCCAGGTCTGGTTGTATACATGGTGACCATATATCACCCAACTCAGAGGGGAATGTAGTCTGCATGGGTCATCGAGTTCTTCAAAGATGCGTGATTGTGGGTGTACGACTAAAGAGTCGACCCTCTCCCCGAACCGGTTGCATGCATGGCAACCATCTAGCGCCCAACGCAGAGGGAGATGTAATCGGCATAGGTCGGTGAGAGTAATGCTCAACTGTGGGTGTACAGCCTGAGGGCTGACCCCTTCCTGGCCTAGTTGCATGCCTGGGGGAAGTAGTCGGTGAGGTCGGTGAGAGTAATGCTCGACTATGGGTGTACAGCTCGAGGGCTGACCCCTTCCTAACCTAGATGCATGTTTGGGGGGAACTAGTCGGTAGTGTCGATGAAGAAAACGGTGCCACAGGGTCGACGAATGCCTGGACATGTATCATCAAGAAAGATTATTAATCAAAATATTGTTAGACATAAAACCGACGAAGGTGCTAGATATTCTAGGAGTTTGGTACTGCTTGCCTATCGTCTCGCATTAGTCTGTACGCCCCTGGTCTTGTCACTTCGGAGATGATAAAGGGTCCTTTCCAGGGAGCAGAAAGTTTGTGCATCCCAACGGTTGATTGTACTCGGCGGAGTACTGAGTCACCTACTTTGAAGCTTCTGTTTTATACATTGCGGTCATGATATCGCCGAATGGTCTATTGATACCAATCTAATTTTACTATGGCCACTATCCAAGCTTCTTCGATGGAGTCGATATCTTCAGCCCTTGTTTGCTCCGCGGTTCCCTCATCATAATGTTGAACTTGGGGGGACTTGTGTAACATATCACTTGGTAGGATTGCTTCGGATCCATAGACCAGGAATAAATGTGTCTGTCCTCTCCCCCGGTTTGGCTATGTGTGGAGCCCCTAGAGTACTGCGGGTAGTTCTTGGAGCCACTTCCCAGCGTATTTCTGCAAAGGATCGATGATTTAGACCTTCAAACCTTGGAGGATCATCCCGTTAGCACGCTCGCACTGTCCGTTGGCCCAAGGGTGAGCGACTGACGCATACTTGACCTCGATCAATCATTCCTCGCAAAAATCCCAGAAGTCGCTTGCTGTGAACTGAGTCCTGAGGTCGGTTATTATTTGGTTCGGAACACCAAACCGATAAGTGATTCCTTCAATGAATTGTGCTACTTTCTTGGCCGTGCAGTTCTTTAGGGGCATGATTCTATCCACTTAGTAAACTTGTCGATAGCTACCAGGAGCCGATCGATGTCCTGGGGAGCCTTTTGAAAAGGTCCTACCATATCGAGCCCCCAGCAAGCGAAGGGCCAAGTTGGTGGGATTGTTTGAAGGGCTTGAGCTGGGAGGTGACTTTGTTTGGCAAAGAATTGGCGGCCTATACACTTTTTGACTAATTCTTTAGTGTTGCTGTTGGCTGTCGGCCAATAGAAGCCTGATCAAAAGGCCTTTCAGACTAGCGTCCTTGCCCTGGCATGATTGCCACATGCCCCTACATAAACTTCATTAAGGATTTGGAGGCCCTCGCTTGGCAAGATGCACTTTTGAAGTACCCTTATTGAAGCCGCGCGCTTGTATAGTTTATCCCCGATGACCACGTACTGCTTGTTTTGTCTTGTTAGCTATTTGGCCAGGGTCTTATCTTCTGGAATTGTGCCTTTCAGGATGTGGTCGATGAAGGACTGTCACCATTCATTGGCGTCCTCAAGCATGGTAACGATTGCTGACGAGCTAGTGCTTTGGCTCGCGTCGTCCTTGATTGATGATTTGGTGAGCTCTTAGACAAACATGCCCTTAGGGAACATCGACCGAGAAGAACCAAGGCGGGCCAGGACATCGGCTGATGAATTATCATCACGGGGAATATGATGGAACTCTAGGCCAAAGAACTTATCTTTGAGTTTCCGGACCTCAGCGCAATAGGCATCCATCTTATCACTGGTGCAAGACTAGTCCTTGTTAACCTGGCTAATTGCTAGCTTGGAGTCTCTGTACACCATAAGCCACTTTACCCAGAGGGATACAGATATCCTAAGGCCATGTACCAAGGCTTCGTATTCCACCATGTTATTTGAAGCTTTAAACAGCAGCTGTAGTACGTAACGTAGCTCTTCTCCTTTTAGGGATATAAGGAGAATTCCTGCGTCGGCGCCGTCTATGCTGAGGGAGCTATCGAAGTACATTGTCTAGTATTCTTTTTCTTCTCGGCTTGCAGGTAGTTGTATTTCGATCCACTCGGCGATGAAGTCGGCCAGAGCTTGTGATTTTATGGCGGTGCGGGAGTGGAATTACATTGTGTATTGTAAGATCGAAATACACTAACATCAACAACCAGAGGAGAGTGAATGGTTGTAGTACCTAAAAAACAACCCCGAAAATAAATTTAGAAAGCTCATTCCTGACCAATCAGTAAAATTCTCGACCAGACTGAAATTCCCGAGGACTCAAAAAATTTCCCGAGGAGTTAGTTAATTTCCCGAGAGCTTTCTTAAGGACTCAGCAAATTTCCCGAGAGCTAAAAATAGCCTGACCAAAGAACGGTAAAATGAGCGTAACTTTAAAACCGTAACTCGTATTAATATGAAATTTTAACACAATAAACTAGACTTCAATATGAAACTTTCTCATAAGATTTCACTCAAATTGGAGTTTCCAATCAAAAGTTATGATCCCTGAGATTTGCAGCAGCCTAGAAACAGAACAGATTCGATCCAAAAATAAAACCTTAATTACTCTTAAAATACGAGGAATTAACCAATAAAACTTTTTAGATCTCATTGTTAATGTCATAGCAACGTTTTAGATGAATCAAATTAAAATAAATCACAAGTAAAAGCAAAATTATAGAATAAACCAAAACGATGCAAACCGATGAACATTAAGAAGAAAGAATATGATACCACACTCCTTGATGCTTGAAGATGAATCTTTATTGCATAAGAGTGTTTACAAGGTGCAATCCAAATTATCCCTCACCAAATCATGAATATAATCCTAGATGGAGAGCAAAAGGCTAAACCCTAATTTTTCTCTTGTTCCTCGTACAACTTGGATTCCCCTGTTTGCTCTCCCCTCTATTCTTTTTATAGTCCCATCGTGGCTGCCACCGTGAGCCACGAAATTAACAACTTTTGGGATACAAATCCAACTATGAATCTATATCTCTTATGAATCCAACAAATCCTAATACCTTCCGAATTTGCCTCCTTTCTATATCTGCACACATCCCGCATATGCCATATGGAAACCTCGCATCCTTTCCACATTCACACGTATCCCATGTATGACATATGGAAACCTCATTTTCACGTGCCACATCCTCTAGCCTGAGCATCCTGCATGACATTCTCGACCGTTCTGAGCCTCAACTCCTCTCTAAGCCTAGCTCCGATCCCGTCATCGACCACGACTCGCCCTCAAGCAATGCTTGCACATGAACAAACCAAGAAACCATTTTTCGAGCACAAGTTCTTTCTAACTTGACTCAATCAGTCCAATCAATCCTTTCCAACTTAACTCAAACATTCCAATCAATTATAAATATTGTGAATTTATTTAATAAACAATTTTACGCACATGATCATACTCGAACATCAAAAATTCGAGTGATCCAAAATCCTGAGTGCTGAATTCTCTCGGGTGTTAAATTTTCTCGAGGGCTATGTTTTCTCGAGTGTTGAGTTTTCTCGAGTGTTGAGTGCTAAGTGCTCGACAAGAGTGCTCGATAAATCGACCAAAGTGCTCAACCACAAAAACTAATCAAAACCAATTTGTTCATCACTTATCAATGATCATACACATGATCTCACATGTATTCTCTCATCTCAACGGCCCACTTTACGATTCATCCTGTTACATCTCGATTGTGCAGTGTCACCTAGAGGATATTCTATCACAACCACGATCTTGTGGGCTTGGAAGTAATGCTTTAACTTTTGAGCAGTGAGCAGGACGGCGTAGAGGAGCGTCTGTACTTATGGATACCTTGCTTTTGATAGGCTGAGGACTTCTGATATGAAGTATACCGGCCTTTGGATTGAAAAGACATGCCCTTCTTCGAGCCGTTCAACTACTACGTGTTGGGGGAATTACTTTCCTCCATACTCGAAGAGTTATTAAGGATCAATCACTGGCTTAAATGACCCTTTGGAGCCTGAAGCCTTCGGTCTACGTACCTTCGGAGGCATCGAAGCTCCATAAAGCCCTCGAAGGCGCTCGAAGTCAAGGTTCCCGAAGCCTTTTAGAGCGAAGCCTTCGGCAATACCGGCTCAAAGGCCTAAAATTGCTTCGGAGGCTGAACCACAATACCAGGGGTATACGTTCCCTCTGACAAGATGTATACTTTACAGCACTACATTTAGTCTTTTACTACATTACCCCTATGTATATTTGTACTGTATATTACATGCATAGTCGGTTATAAGTATGGGGTAATAATGTATTACCATCTACAAATTATACCTATACATACCTCCTCTTTACTACTGAGGAGGGGACTACGCACTATTTCACCTAACAGAAATACACATCCTTTCGGGCATACGGTATTACTCCATTCGGAGGCCTACATTCGGACCCAAACACTCAGACTGAATCTTAAGTCTTTTGAGACTTATTGAACCTGTGGTGTAATAATTCATTACACCAACAGTTGGCACCGTCCATGGGGAGCTTAGTTCTAAACTAGCCTCTCTATCACTGTTTCTACATGAACTTCGAAGCATGCTTCTGAAAAAAGGCAACGGTGCGGCCCCTTCTTGAAAGTCTCCTAGAGGTTCGAAGGCCACTCAGTGGCCAGAGGACCTCTCCAGAAGCCATAGGGCAAGCCATGGGCCCCCTCCCGACAAACCTCGCTGTCCTGTTGTCGACAATCGTCGCCTCTAGGCTAGAGGGGCCCCCAATGGGCCCCCAGAGGTGGCCCCCTTGGAGCTCCAGGACCCTCGTGTCCAACCACTCTGCCACCCCTAATAGCTCTGCGAACCGATTATGTTCGGTCACAGGAGCTAGGGGACCCCCCTCCGCATGGTGGAGCCCCCGAAGATATCCAGGCCTCTGAGCTGGCCTTGTTATGTGCAGAGGTCTTGAGGTGGCATCAAAGCGTTGCTGAATAGACATACACCCCAGAAACCTCCGTTGATCCACCGAGGCCCCCATTATCACCCTGAGTGACCATGGAGAGCAGGGATCTCAGGAACAAAGGCAAAATGCCTCCTTTGACGAGAGATCGCCACTGCACTGGGATCTTCAGATGGTTCATTTCCATTCAAAGTTTCGGGCCACGAAGCTGCCGAAGTACTCCGAAGATTCAGACTCCGATGAGTTCACGCGCTCCTATGTCCTAGCCATCAAGGCAGCAGAGACGAGAGAGATACCATGGCCAAGTACTTTCTGTTAGCCCTCGAAGACATAGCCCTTCGATGGTTCTGGTCCCTCAAACCCGGCTCCATCAAGTCATGGGAGCATCTGCAAAAGATGTTCACCAACAACTTCTAGGAGACTTATGTGGCGCCCATGTCCACGGAAAGCCTCTTCCAGGTGAAGTAGCAGACCGGAGAGACCCTCCAACAATATTTTTAGTGCTTCGCTTATACAAAGTCACAGATTAAAGGGTTCTCCACGTCGTCTGTAGTTGACGTGGCTCGCGAAGGTGTCACGCATCCAGGCCTCCTCGACAAGCTACAATAGAAGCCAATCTCTTCGTTGGCCCAATTAATGAAGTATTTCGAGGAGCATGCCTACTCTGAGGAAGGCCAGCTCCATAGGAACGCTCCCGTTGCCCCGGCTCCAGCGCTAGAGGCACGAGCTCTGAGCCCACCCAAGCCAGCCTACATGGATAGCAGGGCCCCCAAGTCCAAGAGAAGTAGGAAGCACTTCCGGAGCGAAGTGCTAAACATCACTAGGCCATGGCCCCCCAAGTTCTAGCAAAATCAAGGATGAGGCCAAGGTGCTGGGCAGAGGCCAGTAGCCAGACCCTCCGCCTTGGGTCAAAATTTCTTCTGCAACGTGTATGGGGCCAACCGTAGCCACAACACCAAAACCTGCAAGGCCATTTTATTCCTACGAGGGGACTACCTCGAGCAGACTGTAGGCCGAAGGGTGACAGATCGAGCCCCCAAAGCCACCTACCCAGAGCAAGTCCAGGCAGTGGCCCATGTCAAGCCAAACGAAGCACATCCTCAAGTCTCGACGGTGCATGCGATGCCACCCTCGAAGATTGAAAACGTACTAGGGCCCCAGAAGCAAGTAGTGCTCCCGATCTCAAGTGGCGGAGCACTTCAGAACCTATCCAAGCGGCGGAGGCGTGAATATGTCTGTGAAGTAGGACATATCAGGACTTCATCCTCGGCTGCATCAATGCTGGAGTGGGCATATGTACCAATCTCCTTCAGTAAAAAGGATGCAGTTGGCATCAAGTTTCCACACACGGACCCCCTTGTCATCTCCACTGACATCGCGGGCACCGAGGTGTAGTGCATGCTCGTTGATGGGGGTAGCTCCGCAGATATTATTTTTGCACACGCCTTCGATCAGTTGTGCATTCCCCGGAAGCACCTTCTTTTGGCGGCAAGGCCTCTGCAGGGGTTCAGCGGGCCGCCCGTCAAAGCCATAGGTTAGATAGGCCTAGAAGTTACCTTTAGAGAAGGTAACCTCGCGCACATAGAAGAGATCATCTTCAATGTTATCGACGCCTCGTATGCCTATAACGCAATACTCGGAAGGGGTACTCTGAACCAGTTCAGGGTGGTCGCACATCATAACTATTCGTGCATGAAAATTCCAACCCAAGGGGGTCCTTACGGTGTTCGGAGACCAAAGCGTGGCTCGAAGGGTCAAATACGGCCATATAGCATCTCTCGACGCTCGGCAAGTAAACTCCATGCAAGCGCAAAGTGGGAGTAGTACATTCCTAGAAGATCGCCGAGGGCCAGCCATCAAGCCAAAGCCTGATGGGGAAGTGGTCACCCGAACTATCGTCGAAGGGGGGCTCGAGTACCCCCTATAGTTCAGAGGTGATTTAAGTCCCGAAGAGTTAACTTCGCTCGAGGGGACCCTTAGGTCTAACCTTGATGTCTTCGCGTGGACTGACAAAGATATTCTAGAGGTGGACCGAAGCTTTATTGAGCACTCCTTGCTGGGTAACCCTCGAGCTCGCCCTGTGCGGCAAGGGCTCTGCAAGCTATCAACAGAACGAGCGAACCTCACCAAGATCGAAGTGGAGAAGCTGCTACGCGCCGGAGTCATACGTGAAGTTAGCCATTCGGAGTGTCTATCGAACCTCATTTTTGTAAAAAAGAAAAACACGGGGAAGTGGCATATGTGTATAGACTACACTTAGTTGAATAAAGCATGCCCCCGTGACCCCTACCCCATGCTGGCTGGATTCTACAGCTGGCTTCGAACACCCTATGCTGGTCAAAGAACAGCTGTAGATGCTATTCGTACAGTGGTGTTAAGCTTCCTCGATGCAAGTATGGCTCAAGCAGGAAGACCAAGAAAAAACAAGTTTTGTAACCCCTTCAGGGGTATATTGCTATGTACGTATGCCCTTCGGCCTACGAAATGCCGTAGCTACCTTCTCTAGATTAATCGTGAAGGCCTTGGGCCATCAGCTAGGAAGGAATGTCGAAGCCTATATGGACGATGTGAAATGCTTTCTTGATTTACTACTAGAAATAGATGTTTGGCTTTGGCAAGAGAGAGGGTGCGAGTGTGGGAAGAGCGCGTCGGAGGTTTAGTCAAGTGATTCACCAGGTGAAGATCCACTCGGTGAAGAGAAACGAATAGAGGGCGTGTTGCATTTCAAAAGAAAAGAAAAACATTAGGGCGAAGCATTGCATAAAGAGTATTAAAAAATTGGGCTTTGTATTTTTGGGCTTCCTGCTGGTTGGGCTATCTTTTATTTTTCATTTTTCTTCCTTTTTTTCTTTTTGGTTTGTGGCTCTTAATTGCTAAATGGAGAGCATGAGTGTTTATGAAATGGAGAAAAAGAGGATGCACTTATTTCTTCTCCAAGCTCAGATCTCTCGAGTCAAGGAGGAGATGATTGGATCCGAGGTTGCAATGGTTCAATCGAGAGAAGAGCAAGTCAATTTCATAAATTAGAACAACTCAGCTTCATTCTTTGCGCATAGGGGTAGTTTTGTCAACTCGCCTAAAGACCACTGGAATCGTAACCAATACCCCTGGCCACACAATTCAAACCTACCACACAATCGTAACCTTCTTTGCCGAAAGCCTTTGTCCGTGGCTATCTTCTATATTCTCCACCATTTTCCGTCATCCCCTTGATCGACTGTCCCTAAAGCAAAGAGCTAATGCTAGCTAGTCTTCTCCTCCTTAAAGCTTATGGGCTAACCGAGTGTCGAACTCATATACCTTCTACGCTACATTCCTGGGATTGGCTAATGCCTTTTTCTAAACAATAGGATATCCTGGTTTGTGCCACTTTCACGGCGGGATTTTTGTCCATTTTCTTCGCATTCTATTCCGAAAAAGGGCTAGGTTCAACCTAAGGATTTAAAACCAAGGAAATTATATTGAAGCACAGAACTGGTTGAAGATTATGCGGCTGGGATAGAACCTGAGAGCTGGTTGGTTTCTACAGAGAAACTAACAAGATGCTGCAATGGCTGCACTGGCAGAGTCATCCTCAATGGGAAAATGGAGCACCTAACAACGCATCTTCACAGACCAAGAACTACGAGATCACCCCTTTTATTCTGCGCTGACAGAGGGATCATACCGTTTGAGCCTTTTTTTCATGCTTTTCTCGGCGGTCTAGAGAAAGCAGCAATCAATAGGACTTCCCTAATCCTCCCTTCCTAAAAGGAAGAACGTGAAATTCTTTTTCCTTTCTGCAGGCCTTCTTTCTTCCTGAGCATTACTGATAAATATTCATTAACCATCTTTCGGCTAACCTAGCCTCCTCCGTCCCTCCGTACCAACAAGGGGTAGTACAGGAATATTGACCTGTTATCCATCGACTACGCCTTTCAGCCTGATCTTAGGCCCTGACTCAGCAAGTTGGCTCAAAGGCCAATATACTTCATCTCCAAAGCCCTGTCCGGAGCAAAAACGAGGTACACGGAGCTAGAAAAAATCACCTATTCCCTCGTTATGACCTCAAGGAAGCTTCAGCACTATTTTTTAATACACAATATTATTGTGCCGACATCACACCCGCTCGAAGATATGCTTCGCAACAAGGATTCAATAGGTCACGTTAGGAAATGGGCTATCAAACTTGCGCCCTTCGGGATCACTTTTACTACCCGAACCGCGATCAAGTCTTAGATCCTGGCGGATTTTATTGCAGAGTGGACCCCTTCGGTAGGTTGGCAGCTTGAAGCATCGTGTAAAGGTATTTGGACTATCTATTCAGATGGTGCTTATCAGGCCTCCGGAATAGGTGCCGAAGCTGTAATAATTTCTCCCTCCGGTCAAAAGGTCTTGTATTTTGTAAGGCTAACTTTTAAAGCCACGAATAATGTGGCTGAATACGAAGGCGTGTTGTTAGGCCTTCAGAAGGCACGTGCACTAGGTGCCGTGTGGATAATTGTAAAAACAGACTTGCAGGTTGTTGTGGGCCATGTCGACAAGAGCTTCCAAGCTCGACACCTTGACCTCGCAGGATACCTGGCCGAAGTGCGAAAGGCGGAGTTAGTTTTCAAAGGAATCTCAATTCAGAGTATTTTGAGAGCTGACAATCAACAGGCCGATGCCTTAGCCAAAGCAGTAGCCAGAGGCCAAGAGCCAGCAGTCGGGGTATTTTATGAAGCGTTAACAGAACCATCCTCACCCAAGCCAGCTGCTGCTGAAGTGCTGTGCGTGCAAACTGATGACTAGTGAAGCCCTATTATAGCAATGATAAAAGATGAAGTGGACCTTCATGAAGGCCCCGAATTGCGCAGAATGAAGTATAGGGTCAGAAATTATCATATGATAAATGACCAACTGTACAAGTCAGAAGTGTGTGCTCTGCTACTTTGTTGCATCTCTAGAGCCGAAGGCCAAGACGCACTCAGAGAAATTCACGAAGGGCTTTGTGGAAGCCATTTAGCTCCTCGAGCTCTTGCAGGAAAGATGCTTCGTCAAGGGCTTTACTAGGCCAGTATAACTACAGACGCCGAGGACTTCGTTCGCACCTACCAAGGGTGCCCGTGGATGGGATGATGCAATCATCTACCACTCACTCCGCTGTAGGTCATTGCTCTAGTATGGCCCCTAGCCTGCTGGGGCATGGACCTAATCAGAGCCTTCCCAAGAGCGAAGGGTAATTTGAAGTTTGTGGTCATCACCATTGAGTACTTCTCCAAATGGGTGGAAGCCAAAGCGTTAACTGCAATAACTTCGAATAATATCTAGAAGTTCTTTTGGCAGAACAAATATGCCGCTTCGAAGTACCAAGACAGTTGACGATCGACAATGGCGCTTAGTTCAACTCTGAGCCATTCAAGGAATTCTATGAAGGGCTAGGCATCGAGTTGTGCTTCACAGCAGTGCAACACCCATAGTCCAACGAAGCTGTTGAAAGAGCCAATGACAATATCTTGTCAGGTCTCAACCAATGGATCGTGGGCCTCACAAAAGGTTTATGGGCTGAAGAGCTACCAAAGATCCTATGGTCCATTTGAACTATGCAGACCCGATCGATAGGATTTACACCCTTCCGTTTATTGTTTGGAGATGAGGCCATGACGCCCACGGAGCTAAAAGGGGGATCACTTCGCACCCAATTGCCAGAGGACAGCTCCAAAAGGGTGACTTCCCTAGACCTTCAAGAAGAAACAAGGTTGAGAGCTGTTGGTAACCTGTCAAAGTACCAAGCCCAAACAAAGGCATGGTACAACCTGAAGGTGAAGCCCAACGTCATACATCTAGGACACCTCGTGCTATGAAGTGTCCTCACACCGGGCAAGCTAGGTAACAAATGGGAAGGCCCCTTCATGGTACTCCGGTCAAATCGACTAGGGTCCTTCAGGCTAGATACTCTCGAAGGCAAAGAATTAAAGCACACTTGGCATGCAGAGCACCTTCGGTGATACTATGCATAATATCAAGCACCACGCTTGTCATAATGTATATCTTTGAATAAAGCTCTTACGTAGGCATGCTCTATTATAAGGTAACATACATCCCCTCGGGGACAGCAGTTTGTAGTTAGCCCAGCCTCGAACCTATTGAAGTAACGATGGGAGCATCGTCATGACAATATGGCTTCGGCGGTCATGGCTAATGCGCTCTCATTTCCGCTACCCGAAGACACTGGCTCAGTGTGAGACAAACAAAGTCTAACATGCCTAAGAGCGTATCGTGCTCTGGTGTGAAGCCCAGAACCCAATGCTTGAAGGTAGCTCCTTCGAGTAAGGCTAATGGCACTGACTTCGGGTACCCTTGTGGACCCTAAAAAATCTTTGGTGCGACCTGCTCCACCATTATCACTTCACAGTGCCTCCGGGCCTGAAGTGATATAAAGAAAAAGGGGATCGTCTTTGAGTAAATACCCTGAGACATACCCAATGGTCCCAAGCGACCTAAGGTCCTAAAAATTTTCAGACACACAGTCGAAGTACATCTTCAAAAATAAGCATACTTCACAAAAAAAATGAGGCATAGCCCTGACGCATGAAAGTTACTCGCGGCACGTACAAAACTTCACACCCACCACGAGCAAGGGGGGAGTAGTAAGTATGCATGCTTTTGAACTGCACTTCGACATACATTAGCACGAGTATACTTCGAATACAAAAGTCGTAACAAATTTTATTAAGTCTCAACGTTACAAAGTACAAAGTACCTCGACAAACTATACTCCAAATACAATAGAGCCAATCATAATACATCTCATATATAAGCTCTATCAAGACCTAGCAAGAAACGCATACCTCTCGCTCGACCGCGGCCCCCTATAGGCTCCGAACCACTCCCAAAGCCACCGTCGCTACGTCGACCACCTCAGCTCGAAGGGCTTCGCTTATGCCATGAACCTCCTCGCTTTGAAGGTTTGTTGGCCCTCCTCTCTTCTTGAAGGTCAGCCCACAAACGAAGTGTTTGGGGCTGAGCATCAAAGGCAGAGAAATCCAATTCTTTTGTACTAGCCCTCTCTGGCTACCGAGGAAGTTGGCCCCCTTCGAGTTCGGACCCTGCTCCGTTAAAGCTGGTTAAATCTAACGAAGATGACGAAATCTGAGCAGGATCCGTCTTGATCAAAGCTAATAGCTCCTCAGCCACTTCGGCTAGCACTTCATCGTTAGGACCTCAAGGGAGTTTAAAACGAGTATGACCCTTGGACCTAGCTACTTCAAAAACTACCCGGTCATGACGAAGGGCTTCGGTGGCTTCGAGTACTTCGACGTCACCCTCAGAAATTATAACATGATCCTAAACACAAGTGTAAAATACTTCCTTTTCATTAAAAGTTTCAAGGCCAATTACATTTACATCAAAACGTTTGCAAAGACCTAGAATCTACACTCAGGACGGGCAGGCACAGGAGGTGGCTGCGCCCGTAGGGCCGGTGAAGAATGATGCTGAGCATAGCGATGGCCCTCATCGATAAGCTCCTGCGAAGCCGGCCCTCCTTGGTCCCTCCATACATTGTGAAGGGCTCTCCATGCTACGCCAATGTCCACCGATGGAGAAAACATCCTCGCCCCCCCGAAGCGAAAGTCTTGTATCGAGATCAACCGCCAAAGGTGATTGCAGCCGGAGTCATGAAGGGCCTACATGATGCTTTGGGCTGCTACCCTTTTCGAGGTCTCTGCGAAGCCGCTCATTGTTTTCTCGAGGGTGGAGGCCACCTGTTCAAGGTACTTTGTTCGGAGGGCCAGAGGATCAATTGCCCAAAAATTCAGGGCCTGGCTCGAGGTCTCCAGACGGGCCATCGACTCCCGAAGCTTCTCGATGGTCCCGTCAAGAGCAGATGCTACCCCCGAGCACTCACCCTTGAGCTTCGCCTTCTCAGCTCGAAGGCCCTTGATTTTAGCCTTCATTATGGCCTCCGACTCGAGGCACTTTTGGGCCTCAGTCTTCGTTTACCGCCGGTCTTCACGCTTCTGGCGTAGCATCTCCTCCAATTCAGCAACTTGCCCTTCGGTCGCCGAGGCACGCTGATGAAGGTCTCGCTCAGTGTGCTCAGCCTCAGCCTCATGACGGCTGAGCACCCTTGACATAGCCCTCATCAGGACGAGCACCTTTGAGAAAGCAAGTTAAAAACAGAAAATAAGCTAAGAGGAAAGGCAAAGCATGTTCGAAGCACTCTATATCTGAGCCAAGGCTCCCTCAGCTAACGAAGTTAGGTCCCTATGGTGGTGCCCCACAACAACTGACACCAGTTCACTCTAGGTAATGTCCCGGTGCGCCCGCAAGAAGGGCTCCAGGAGGCTGTCCAGTGCCCTTCCAGAAGGAAGATAGCCCCGAAGGAAGGGCACCCTCCGGTCCAAGCCATCCGAGTCCTCAGCCTCGGACGATGGTGGCACATCCTGAGGGGTATCAGTGTGTGGGGCACCATCGTTGCCATCGTCGCTATCGCCGTCTTTGGGGTCGGCTTTGGAAGGCTCCTCTTCGGCGTCACTTTCTATGTGCTCCCCATCGGAATCATCCCCCGCATTCTTGTCCTAGGCCTCGTCACTGCCATCTTGATGTTGTGCATCATCGGTGGCAATGAAGACTAAAAAAAATAAAATAAAAATAAAATATGTACAAGTTATATGCAGGAAGTACTCCGAAAAAGAAACCTCGGAGGGCAAGGTTTGAAGGGAACTTACCTTCGAGGCTAGGCGAGAGCGGGGGGCATAAGGCCGTTTGGAAAATGGCCTCCATATCCTCCAAAGTGACCTCTGGAGTACCAGTCCTCGGCGATGCATTCACATCATGAAATGGCCAATCTCTCCTCGGAGTCAAAGGCCAGGAGTTCGATGCCACAAGCACTGTTTTGTTTGGCCCCTAGGCCTCCATTGCCACTTCAGCCGCCTCATTCGGCCCTTGGGCCTCTGTTGTCACTTTGGCCGCCTCTTCAACCGAAGCATCTATCATCTGCCTTGAAGTAGGTGATGACTCACGTTGCTACCACGAAGCCCATGGTGAGGTTTCGGTGTCGTCCATCGATCACTTCCTTTTTGAAGCCCCACCTCCCGAGATTAGGTCTTGTAGCTCGGGTGGAGTAGCGCCCTGCTTGTCCCATACTCAGTTGAAGCGCTCCCACTTTCCAACAAGTAGAAGGTGCTTCGACTGCTCGACAGTGGTAGGAGGTCCTATGATCCATTCAGTCGCCTTCGCTGCCTGCGAAGGAGTAAGCTTGACCGAAGCCACTATCAAAAAAGAATAAGTCATTAGCAACCGAAGCTTAGCATAACGTGAAAAAGAAGATGCTTGAGCTTCGTCTAACTTATAGATGTCTTTCGAAGCTAGAGACATTGGCTCCCCATCGGCGGAGTCCCTAAATTCAATCGGCCACACCGCCTTGAGCGAAGGGATCCTTAGCTGGATGAGTTCCTCTGCTAGGTCCCTCATGCTCATTTGGGCTGTGATCAACTTCAGGAGTTAGAGGCGAGACTCCAGCGTTGCCCTGCTTAGAGCCCCCTCGGCATGGCGGCGATACGCGATAGGGGCGTTGGTGGAATGGAGGTGAACATCGTCGCCCACGAACACGTAGAACCACTTCTGTTCCCACTTCGAGTACCCCTCTCATTCGAGGCCTTCACAGGTAAGATGTTCATATATTCTTCTCAGAGCTAGAAGTTTACGCTCCTAAAGCCCATCAACTTTATGGACTTGTCCTCCTACGGCCCCCACTTTGGCTGGCAGTTGGCCTTGTGAAAGGTGGTGATGATGTCGGCCTGACCTTCGCACCCTTCGGCTCTCATCGCCTACTAAAAAATGGCCAATCTTGCCACTGTGTTTGGTGACAGTTGGGGGAGTTCGAGGTGGAACGTTTGCATCACCTTCCCTAGTAGTCGTGAAGCAGGGAGTCCGAGCCTGGCCTTGAAGAAGGCTTCAAAGACGACCGTCTCGTTGTCCCGAGGCGCCGAAACCACCTCGCCTTCCAGTAGGCATGCCTGGCAAGGCATCTCGACCCTCTCTTCGCAGGCCCTCTTCATGGAATCCGCAGTCGATATAGTCTCCATCAGCTCAAAAGTTTGCTCTTGATTCCCCTTCGATGGAGGCCGCAGTCCCATCTTCTTTTGCGCCTTCGAGGTGGACCCAGCCTTCACTGTGGCTGTAGCGGCCGCCTACACTTTGACCGACGAAGGCGCTGCTACGGTGCGAAGGCTAGGCTTCGATGATGTCTTCCTCGTCATCTCGAGTGGCTAGTGAAGGACTTCGAATGGGATGGCTGTGGTCACTGAAGTGCATTGGATTGAGGTGGCTAAGAACGCTAGAGAACTAAAGGCTAAGGGCTATAAGCTTGAAAGCGTAAAAATGAACTGTGGGCACAAGAGGGCTTATATAGGCAGTGAAAACTGTCGAGCGCAACCCCCAGGACAAAAATTTTCCAATACGTTTTGACCCCGCATAGTCACTGACATGTGGGGCTACAGTAAAAATGATTACCTCGAAACAGTGTCACGACGGTTTGGCTTTGGGATATGACCATTGTCGGCATCGTTTAGGGTCTCGAGCGCACATCTTATCGAGCCTGTAGGTGCATTAAATGCTTTTTCATTTCCGTTATATGCAAGGCCTATGATTCGCAGGTTGGCAATCGAGGAATCAGAATTCGGAGTATGGCTGAAATTCGAAGCACATCCACCTCTTCGAACGAAGAGATAAATGTGAAGGGCTACTGTTAGGGAAATTACTTTCTGCCATACTCGAAGAGTTATTAAGGATCAACCACTGGCTTAAATGACCTTTCAAAGCCTAAAGCCTTCGATCTACGTACCTTCGAAGGCATTGAAGCTCCACGAAGCCCTCGATGGCGCTCGAAGTCAAGGTTCCCGAGGCCTTTCGGAGCAAAGCCTTTGGCAATACCGGCTCGAAAGCCTAAAATCGCTTCGAAGGCTGAACCACAATACCAGGGGTATATGTTCCCTCTAACGATAGCACTACATTTAGTCTTTTACTACACTACCCCTACGTATATTTGTACTATGTATTATAGGCATAGTCGGTTGTAAGTAGAGGGTAATAACGTATTACCCTCTATAAATTATTTCTATAAATACCCCATCTTTACTACCGAGGAGGGGACCACACACTATTTCACCTAACAGAAATACAGATCCTTCCAGGCATATGGTATTACTCCATTCAGAGGCCTACATTCGGACCCAAACACTCAGACTGAATCTTAAGCCCTTCGAGGCTTATTGAACCTGTGGTGTAATAATTCATTACACCAACACTACGGCTGTGCTGACGACATTGGTCATGGCGGCAATGTAGAGGAGAACCTCTTCTAGATTTGGAGCCGTAAGGGTTGGTGATGAGGTCAAAATTTTCTTTAGCACGGAGAATGCCTCGTCGTCCTCAGCTGTCCATTAGAAATTTTTCTCTTTCTTCAGTAACATGAAGAAGGGAGCTCCTCTTTCCCCTAGACAGGAGATAAATCTCTCGAGGGCTGTCATGCAACTAGTGAGCTTCTGGACTTTCTTGGCATTGTTGCGTTTTTCCATCTTCATTATCACCGTTATTTTGTCTGGATTAGCCTCAATGGCCTGGTTGCTGATGATGAACCCGAGTAGTTGCCCGGACGATACACCTAAGACACACTTTTTAGGGTTAAGCTTCCATCAAAACTTTCATAGGTTAGTGAATGTCTTGGCAATTTTATGACCACGTCGTCGACATATGCCTCGACGTTACGGTCGATCTACTCCGAGAGACATCGCTGAATGGGCCATTGATAGGTTGCTCCTGCGTTTTAAGGCCGAGGGGCATGGTTGTATAACAGTATGCTCCGAAAGGTGTGATGAAAGATGTTTTCTCTTGGTCTTCTTTTTTAAGATTGATCTGATGGTAACTAGAGTAGCAGTCGAGAAAGCATAGGAGGGAGCATCCTGCTGTTGAATCAAAGACTTGATCTATCCGAGTTAGCCCAAAAGGATCCTTCGGACAGTGCTTATTCAGGTCAGTGTAGTCAACACACATTCGCCATTGTCATGTCTTCTTTCTTACCAGGACTGGATTAGCGAGCCATTCGAGATGGTAAACTTTGCGGATGAATTCGGCTGCTAGGAGGCGGGTGATTTTGACTTTGATCACCACTTTCCTATCTTCGGCGAACCTCCGTAGCTTCTGCTTTATCGGCTTTGCAGTTGGATATACGTTGAGTTCATGCTCGACTGGTATTTTCGAGGCCTCGGGAGGATGCGCTTAAACTTGTTTGAGGGTTTCCTCTATTCGAGCCAATAGTTCGACAGCCTCGGCTAGAGCGAGACTGTCTTTCTCACATACATGAGAGGTACCGACATTTCCCTGAACAGTGATAACTCCGTCAAGACCTAGCATCTTGACCACCAAGTATGGGTAGTGTCCAATGGCCATGAACATGGCTATGGACGGCCTTCCGAGGATAGCATGAAACGGGATGTCATTTTCCACAATCTAGAAGGTGATGTGCTTGGTCCGATAATTGTCTCGAGAACCGAATGTGACTGGTAGAGTTATTGAGCCGAGTGGCACCGAGCTTTGCCCGGGTATGATACCATAGAACGGGAAGTTGTCCTCCTTTTGTAGGCTATCGATTGAGATGCCAAGATCGGTGAGGGACTGGTGAAAGAGAATGTTCAATCCGCTTCCTCCGTTGATCAAGACCCACCTCATGCGTACTTTGACTATCACCGGGTTGACGACTAGCGGCCAGCGCCCGGTCTTCGGGATATTTGTCCATTGGTCATCCCGAGAGAAGGTGATCAGGACCTCCGACCACTACAGCTGTTGGATCTCTTTGAACCTTGCGGCATTAATGCGTCGGTCTAGAATCTTTTGTTGCCGTTTAGTTTTGGCTGACGTAGGACCTCCGAAGATGATGTTCACCATTTTATGAGGCTCCTAAAAATCATTGTTGTCTTGAGGCCAACCATCCTTCCTCAGGGCATCATCGTCGTCCCAGCGTCTTTTGCCTTGACGGGTATTACCACAAGATTATTTAGCGAGTATATCTTGTAAAGAATAGCACATGCGCATGGTATGCTTGCCCTTTGGATGAAACGGGCAGGGTTTGTTGAGTTCCTCCAACATGGCCTCATCTTCATGGTGTCGTGAACTGTAGGTTACCGCCATAGTTCTTTCCGTCTTCCTCTTTCGCTCTTGTTTGCCCTGAGAAGATCTCAGTCGGTCATCCTCTCACCGAGGGGAGTGAGTGATGAGGACATCGCCCACAATGACAGAGACATTCCTCACTATATAATTCCAGGACCAATCACTCACTCACGTGCCCGAAAGCTTCATTATGAGTTGCATTCGTTTTTTACTATCCATACTGATATGAATAGGGATGGACTGCTATTTATGGGTGATATTTTGATCCTTAGGAACCATGGAAACGATGACAAGGGACTATCGGCCGGAATGCTCAAACAGACCAACCAATCGGCCGATGAAGAGGAACGTGAAGCCAAGTCAACAGTGGACAAGGACCTATCGGTCGGGACGCTCGAGCTATCGGCCGGGACGCTTGAGCAGATCAGCCAATCGGCTGATCCCGACCCCGACTCTGACTTCGACATATCGGCCAGGACGCCCGAGCAGATCAGCCAATCGGCCGATCCCGACCACCGATCGGCCAATCCCGACCCTGACTCCGACATGGACCTATCTACCGACCTCAACTCCAACCTCGACACCGACCTATCGGCCGACCCCGACACCGACCCCGACCAACAATCGGCCTACTCTTGACCATCTCTCGATGAAGATACTCGAGCCTGTTCATAATCAGAGTCCTGCTAGGGTAGGGCCCATATTCCTTGGGATCCGGCCCATGTCATAGAAGGCAACTACACCTTGTGAACCCTATAAATAGGCACCCGCCGCCAATTTTAGGGTTCGGTTTTTGCTTAGATTATTCTGCTGTTGCAGTTTCACCGTGTATCGATTTGTAGAACCACAAACTTCGAATACCTCCACTATTATCAGCAATTTTAGATTGCGTCTACCTCGTTCTTGCTTGTGCTCTCGATTCGCAAGCAGGGATAAGCCTTCTTGGCGAGGTCAATCGCGTTCGCGCGTGGTTGATAACCAACGGAGCGGTGGTGTAGCGGTTGCTGGTTTTGGATCGGTGCTGATCTGAAGCCGGACCGTCAATGACGAGATCTCCACAAATCGTGTTTACCCTCCTGACGGAAGATCGGGTACCCCCGTGCGTATCAAGTGGTATCAGAGCCCAAGGTTTATCGTCAGGTATCATTGTATCCCTCAGTTAGTTCTTTGCCTTTATCCCAGCACTCCACAAAAAAAATCCATAGACATCTAGGACAGACCACCTTCAACGCCCCAGTGTATCTAGCCTTAGCAATTTCGTCACAGTGTCGTATTGCTGAGTTTTGATCATTGGTCAACGTCGGGTTGCTGGTCTAGATTTGTGTTCTTGGTTACGAGTTATCGCCATAATCTTGGCTAGGTCAGGGACATCCGAATCCAACCTTGAACCCTGTTCAAAGTCGGATTTAAGGCAGTTTGGTCTTGACGCTTACAGCCGCGTTCTAGCGAGTTCTTGTTGTTCATCTACCCTGTTTCTTCTTTTCTCGGTTGCCTTTTGTAAAGTTCCTGTTTGATCAGTTTTCTCAGTGAAAGAAAAAGGAAAGAGAAGGACAAAAAATGAGAGAAGGAACAGAACAAGAAAAGAAAAAGGACAAAAAAAAGAAGAGGGAGGAAAGAAAAAGAGAAAAGGTCAAAAAAAAGAGAATGAGACAAAGAAAAGAGAAAAAGGAGAAAGTTGTTCTAGAATTCATATTAAGCTGTGCAATCCTCATTCATCCTTAGTTGCTATTTTGGTGATCTTGTTTTTGAGTTGGACGCTCTGCGTATACTAGTTTCTAGGAACACGATTAGACTAGCAACCAAGGCGAGTATTGTGGATTATTATTGAGCTTTACTAACTGTTGTCGATCTGTGCTGATCCTTGCTACCAAAATTAGCCTTCCAAGCTCCACCTTTCTTCTGGTCAGCACAGTTCCCCAACCGGCAGTCGCTACACTATCGTCTTCAGCGGTATCATCTGCAAGCCAACCGATTGTACCCCCTGCTGCGTTGGTAAGAGCACTTGCAAGTACTTGGTTAAACGCTTGAGTTTGAGCGACTCCACTTCCTAACAGTACATAGGAAACTAACGCACTTATGAGTTTCTCTATTTTTCGTGTATTTCACTTACTATGGCAGGAAGTTCTCATCAAGATGATGGAGATGAGTGTGTGTCCAAGTCGGAGTTTCAAATTTTGATGCGAGAGCTTAATGCAAACATCATCAAGAGCAACCATGACAATGAGCATCGGCTGGAGAGGATAGAGAGGGGTATTGCTAGCCTCGTCACCAGGATAAAAAATTTAGAGACACCGCCATCGAATGAGAAGTCAGCTGAGGAACTCGAGGCAAGCGGCATGAACCAAGAAGAGTATGATCGGCCCCCTACTGTCGGTCATGACCCTCCTCCTCGCCCCCGATATCCACGTCATCAAGGAATGGGAGGTAACAATGAACATAACCCTCGTGTTGATAATTCATATGCTAAAGTTAAGTTCACCATACCATCTTTCTCTGGTACTTATGATGCGGAGATGCATTTGAATTGGGGAATGACAGTGGAACAAAAATTTAACTCCCATCTTGTGCCCGAAGTTCACCACGTTAGACAAGCCACTAGCGAGTTTACTGATTTTGCTATTATTTAGTGGACTGAACTAGTAAACACAGGATTAGCGCCCAACACGTGGGATGGGTTAAAGAGAGCTATGCGTGGTAGATTTGTTCCCTCTACCTATAAACGTGATATGGGTAAGAAATTACAACGTTTAAATCAGGGAAATAAATCTGTTGAGGATTACTACCAAGAGCTACAAATTGGAATGTTGCGTTGTGAGGTAGTTGAGGACGAAGAGGATAAAATGGCTAGATTCTTTGGTGGTTTAAGGAGAGAAATACATGACATAGTTGACTATAAGGATTATAATTCTCTCAATAGGTTATTCCATCTTGCTATGTTGGCAGAAAATGAATTGCAGGGACGACAACCGAAGCTAAGAAGCAACTTCAACGACGCCAGATCTGTATCGGGGACAGTAAAATCGGCCCCATGTAGGACCGAAACTAGCGACCAGAGGGGGGGTGAATGGGCGCAAAACAAAAAAAAACAGCGGAAAAATAAAATTCTGGACAGAAGGTCCAAATCGGAAGTTCCGAT
>KE372843.1:66655-78387 GCA_000418225.1 Zizania latifolia | reverse complement strand
ATGGGCCCTCTGCCTGGCCCAATAGCCAGAAATGGGGTCTGTGGGCTACCCGGGGATATATCCCCCACACATTCTCTAGGTGCAATCGGTGTGGAATTTCTGAAAGCATTCACTTTTTTTCGTTAGTGTGTTCTCCTAATCACTTCCTTTTTCTATAAGTAGATGTTTACAGACGGGCGCGTGCAACGCGTGCTTTATGTCTAGTAAGTTATAAATTTTTAAAGGTTTCGGCATTAATCTGGAATTTCAGAAATTAAAAAGGATTTATGATGCAATAAAGAATTACTTTCCTAAAGGAAAACCATTCTTATTGCATCACCACAGCTGAACAGGGATCGACGGACCGAGTCTGCCACGTGGCAGCCACGGGACAGACACGCGGACGAAGCGCACTGATGGGGCACTGACGTGGTGGCCACAAGGGCAGGTCATGCCAGCACCGTTGGTGAACGGTGGCATGACGACTAGCGGCGAGGGCAGTGACGGCACCAGGGCGAGACAGCAAACTCACCGGAGGCGATGACGGTGACTGATGGTGACTAAAGGACGGCCAGCGACATAGAACAATGGTGGGGGGCCTCAGGTGTACGACGACGAGGGGGCTCTGATGGTCAGCGGGCGCGACGGAGGGGCGGCCAAGGACCGACAGCGAATGGCGGAGGTGATGGAGGGGTCAGTGGGGTCTGACGGGCGGTAGAGCAACGGCAAATGGCAACCGGAGGCAGGTGAAAGTGGCGGATGCAGGGGCGCACATAGGGAGTGGCGACGGCAGCCCTAGCGCTCTAGTGAGGAGGATGATGGTGGAGGGGAACCCTAGGGCTTGGGTTTTATAGGGGAAGAGGGGAGGAGGTCGACGTGGAGATGGCGGCGCGACGATCTCAGACTCGGCTGGTGACAGGGTTTGCGGCGGGGTCACTACGGCATATGGACTGGGCTTGGATTCATGAAGGAAAGGGCTATAGGGCGACGTGGCAAATGCGAATCTAGACTCAGATTCGGTGGATCAGGTCTGAGGCGACGGATTGTGTGGCTGCGGGGGTAGAGCTAGGGCACAGGAGTGGCGGGAGTGGCGGGAGGTCGGGGATGATAGGTGGGACTGACCTATTAGCGACGTGCGCGGGGAACGGGTATGCGGGAGATGCTGGGCCGACGCGTGCGAGGGGCTGAGATGGCGCTAGCGTGGGGCGAAGCGGAGGTGGACTTGGTCAGCTATGGTCGGCCTAGGCTGGAAAAATTTCCTTTTTCTTTTTTTAAAGGCTTTCCAAAATTAAAAAAATAGGTTTTTAACTTAAAAAATTCTAAACCTTTTTAAAAGACTTTAACGAAATTTTTTTAGCAAAATTTGTATCCCCAAAATTTTATTTAAAATAAAACTTTCTTTTCCATTGTCCATTTTAATTCCTATTTTAATTCATTTTATTTTCATATTTTTATTTATTTTTCTTTTTGAAAATTCTAGGTTGTGATAGCCTCCTCGGTGCGTCGCCCTTGCTGGACCCACGCCAACCGTCTCCACCACCCCGCTGCCTTTGCTCTGGTGGCCTCTCAGCTTCTCTGCCCTAGCCCTCCATCTCACTTGTAGGTAGCAAAAGCAGGAGAAATTTGGTGGGAGTGGTCCCCAATCTTCTCACCATGAAGACCTCTCCGGATCTCTGCCATGTGAAAGACGACGCGATCTGACAGTGACATTGATCGATATCTCCGTCTTCTTACGCCATAGCAAACAAGGGCAGACAGCTGCACGGGCCGGTCTCAATCTTTCGCTACTGTTGCACATAGAGATGAAAGTGATTCAGATAGTTTTTGCCTGAATCTAAAAAAATAGTTTCAGATTCAGATATTTTTGTTTTGGATATAGGTTTTTTGATACAGATTCAGATTTTTTCGGATATGGAAATAGATATGACATCACTAGTATTCGATGAATATATATTTGGATTTAGATTCGGATTCGGATAATCCAGATAAATCATATTCGGATTAACTGAATTCAAGCCCCATTAGGCCTAGTTACTTGTAACCATCTAATTTGCTTCAAGACGCGTACTAGGGTATGTTGTATTCACTGAGTCAAGTCTCTTCTCAATTCTCATTCCCCAGCCACTGCCCTAGAGGCCAGAGTATGCTAGGGCGCCAACCCAAGCCGTCGCCTAGAGCACGCCCGTCCTAGCGGCCGCCCCATCTGTCGTCCCCACCGTCATAACGCCCTGTCGGCCGCCCGCGCCACTCCTGGCCTTACCTAGTGCCCTACTCGGCCTCACCTAGCTGCCGTGTCATGTCGCCGGCTGCCCTCACCATTCCTGGCCTCGTCGGCTGCCCCGCCCAGCCTCGCCCGGCTGCTTCTCCACGCCACGCCCCATCGTCTCGCCCGGCTGTCACGCCGCGCCTCGCCACACCGTCTCGCTCGGCCTTGCCCTGTCGCCTTGCCCGTGACACCGCGCCGTGCACTAGAAACACGAAAGGGGAAAGGGAAAGGTAGAAAAGGTAGAAAAAGAGAAAAGAGAAAAAAGAGAGAAGATAGAAGAAAGATAAAAAAGGGAAGAAAAAGAAAAAAAGGAAAATAGAAAAATTAAAAGAAAAAAGTTTAGTATAAACTTATGGTTTTTTTAAGGTTACTAATAGTCCTTTATGAAAAGTCTGTGGCATGTAATTTATATTTCTATTTTCCTTAAGAGTCAATTCATTATTTTGTAACCACTAAAGTGATCCTACATTTCTATGCATGAAAAGAATATACTATCCTAACAATATCAACCCAAAAAGGAACAATCTGTTTACCAATCACGTGATTGAGAAAGTGGTGTTGGTTCATAGTGGGGTTACTATGTTACATTTTCTCTAGGATTTTAAAAAGAAATGGGATCTTTTAAAAGATTTTAGAATTCAAAAAATTTCTAAATTGGGAGAATATTTGTTATCTACTAGATAATTTTCTTGTTCTGATAAATATCCGTAATAGTATTCGTATCTGATCCGTATTTGTTCCATATTTGTATCTGATAGTATTTGTTTCCATACCCGTATCCGGAGTATCCGAATTCGAATCCAAAAAAAAATATGAAAAAAAATATAACATCACTAATATCTGTCTATATCTGATTCATTTTCATTCCTAGCGAACATTTCTTCTGGGGATTGACTTTGATCGTGACGAGGACAAGGAGAACGCACGCTAAGGTACATGGATTTGGGTTTTGTACGGCTTAACACAAGAACAAGCGTGCATGCTTTGATCTTTGAAAGATTAGTGCAGGTTCAGAGAGAACAAATCTAGTTGACTGTTTGTAGCCACGAAGCTAGAGTAAAATAAAAGGATGTGAAATTAGATTGGTATGAGCATATCTCCTTATTAAACTACTTACTACTGAGCTATAAGAGATATAAAATATTAGAATGAGAGATGCATGCATAGCCAAAATATAAAAATAATAGCCGAAATTCCTTTTCGAGTTGGTGCATTTGCACCTACAAAATGAGGCTTCACCCCTGACTGTTTGAGGCTATAATTTATTGATTTATACTAATACAAATCATTTGTTCCTCCATATGAGTTGCTTCATGTTTCAGTATATATACGTACAATACAGCCAAAATGGTTAACTTAAAAAAGTGAATCATGGTTTGTCTAACTGGTCAAATTCATTAACTAATCCAACCCTTGAATTAAGAAGTCTATCACTAAAAAATCTACTATTACGAGTCAATTATGAGCTGCACACGGATAACTTCTTTTTTTCTACCAGAAAAAAAAATCCTTCCACGCGACCATGAAAAATATAGTTAGATGCAGTATCTCCTATATATACATATGCAGTCATGCCATCCATAAGCAGTCAAGCATTACATACTTAGCCATACATGCACATTGGCTAACTAACAGTACTGTCATGCTCAGGATATGTTTGGTATAATTATTACAGTTATATAAGATTTATGTTAAATCTAAAATTTATATGCTAAAATAAAACTAAATGACTCGTCTAAATATCTTTAATCCACTCTCTTAGATTCAAATGCAAGATTTTTTGAAGATATATTTAACGAAAAACTATGCATTTAGAACTATGCTAACGGTGCTGACGATACAGAGGACAGAGACCATGCTAATGATTTGCAATCTGCGAGAAATCGCCTTAAATACCTAGATTAGTACGGATTTTAAGCCCAAATTTTTTTAAAGGAGTTTTGACGTTTCTGCAGCGGCGGCAAACGATGTCATGCTTTAGTCCGAAGGAACGTAGTTGCTGAAGCCTTTTTTTTTCTGTTGCGGCGTGATGATGTCTGCCTCTGTTGCTTGTAAATCTGGCTGCGTGATAAAGATTTTTTTTTGTTAATTTTCAGACAAATTAATAATACAGAGATATAACTAGATGTTTCTTATTAATTTTGTTAGCTCTACTTTCCATTCAAGCTAATTAGATGTTATCACTTTATTAACCAACGCCTATTAATTACGCATATATGAATCAAATAAAATAATATTTAAATTAAGTTTATATGAGATAAATTTTGAATGATAAAAATAAAATAGTTATGGGATGAAATAAGTATTTTGTTGTATTGGTATTTAAATTTGGCGTATGACCCATTCATCAGCCGTCATGTGCAATTCTGAACATATTCTTCCAGCAAGCAAGCTTATGTGTGTATTACGTGTATGTCCACGTCACATGAATATGTTGAGCAGTTGCACCAACACATCCGTATGTTTAGAAAGTTACGGAGTAATATTTATAATTTTTAACTAATAATTAAGCTAAAAGCATTTATATTATTGTTACATACATGATATAATTAAATTAATATTTAAAAATACTTTCATATATTGTTATCTTAATATTTATTAATGATATATACTAAAATAACTAATGATAAACATTATACATGAAAAACCAAAGTTATATGTCACATATTTTCGAATAATAATAACTAACGATTCCGACACATTCAAACGGTTAAACATCACCCAGACAAGGCCAAGAATATAAATTACTTGCACTACAACAAAGTTGGTCAAAGATTATTTATTCATTTTTATCAGCATCGTCCAGTAAAGCTATGAACTACACTCACAAATCTCCGAAAAAATTACTTCTCACATGGATCTCGAAACAAATTACTTCTCACATGGATATACTATTTTGACTCGTTTTCCACATTCAAACGCCCTTTAGTTAAAATTGACCAGAATTGGTACCCTGTCAACTGTCAAGGCATATACACCCAGGTGCCCCATGGGGGAATGGATGGGCCCTACAATGCTTAACCTTTGCTTGTTTAAAGCATAGCAGAGGTGGTTGCCTTTGGTTGTTAAGTCATTTCTTTGTAACATTCAATCATCTTGCTTAAAGCCACACTAGTGGGCTTATATATTTTTTCTCTTTTCACTATGTCTGTTTAGTTGGTTGATTTCTTTTCAAGGCATGGTGATAAGTTTGTTCCTTGTGGCCCAGAGGTGTTCTTTATAGAAATTCCCAGTACTAAAATGAATAATAGCTGTAAAACTCTATTTGTTGTACGTATTTAGGATTTTAAGTCAATGATGTTACCACAAACTTATCACTAACGAGTATGATTTTCAGTAAATAATTAATATCACCAGACAAGACAACATTGTTATTAACACTGAATTAGAGAATAATACTTATAGTAATAGATAATGTATTGTTTTCATATAACAACACAACATTTATTGTGGATCTGCCCTAGATCACCATGCTATAGATTTGGCAATACGTAAATAAATACCATGCTAGCTAACATACCATGATATGCAATAGAATTAAAACTATGAAGTCAGTGAAGAAAAAACATGAATTTTGCTGACGAGGCTGTTTTCATGTCTTCGTAATAAAAACATTTTCTTTCAATATCTTTAATACAAAGCATTTTTAGAAAAAAACAAATACGTACAACGAAAACTACTCAAAACTCTCATCCGAGTCATCAATGACATTGTGGCATTTACTTGTGGTCCTCACGCGTTGCTCTCGTGACACGAAAGCCATCCTCATTGCTAGCCACCCTGAGATTTTGCCAATTGTCCGCGCTTTTGTCGTTTTGTTAGTGCCATGCCCTTGTTGCTCTCTTCTCGGAGGCCAGACGACAAAAATGTTAAGGAACTATATTGGGTGGCAGATTAATAAGAGGATCGTTAATCGTTTTATTAGATGTGTGTGCCTATCATAAGTCAACTTTATATTTAATATGTTTGATCTTGTATATCGAACACAGTCATTACACACTGCTCCTCTTCTTATAGAAGAAAATTAAACATCCTACGCGATGATCTCCTAAGGAGCCAATCTAACTAGAGAAAGATGTATTGGAGTGACTGGACCAATGACATAACATAACTTCATATATGATAGTATCGATGATAATGTATAT
This sequence comes from Zizania latifolia, assembly GCA_000418225.1. Taxonomy (NCBI): domain Eukaryota; kingdom Viridiplantae; phylum Streptophyta; class Magnoliopsida; order Poales; family Poaceae; genus Zizania; species Zizania latifolia. The sequence continues at coordinate 71,997 of KE372843.1, read as the reverse complement.
AACAAGTAGTATGTTATAAATAAACGTACACCCTTTAAAAACATATAACAACTAAGGAATAGCAAATCCCTCTAATAAGAGAGAAAAAAGAACGTAGATCAGCTATGGACCTAGAGAGTGATAAGATAAGTGTTGGGAGAAATAATCTCATCATGCTTATAATTAAAGTATTTTGCCCCTAGGAATACATCGGAGCAGGGTGTAAAGTCTAGGAGGCTTCGTGGATCGAAGGCCTACGAAGGAAGCATTTCTGAAGGCTCTGCGCTGGCTTGAAGGCCTCTGAAGGGGTGCCCCGCTTTGGGTAGTGTTCCTAATCTAGGGGCCGCCGCCAACTCCGATGGGACGTCTGCATTTCGAGACGTTCACATGAAAGTTTACTAAGTTACCCCTATGGAGCGCTTTGTACAGAGTCATGAATATCAGTTGTAAATAGAGAGCAATTTAGTATTACCTAGTTATTTTTCGTCTATAAATACCTGCCCTTTCTGCAGTAAAGGGGACCAAATGTTGTAATCTGAATTAATACTACTCATCAGACGTAAGGCTGTTATCCATTCAGAGGCCCGAACCATAACAAAACCACTTCATTAATTCTGAAGCCCTTCGAGGCTAAACAAACCTGTCAGCGTATCCTATTACGCCAACAGTTGGCGCCGTCCGTAGGGAGTTTAGTTGTAAACTAGCCTCTCTATCACAACTCCTAGTCCACTTCGAAGCATGCCTCCAAAGAAGGGTAAAGGCATGGCCCCCACTCGGAAGTCCCCTCGGGTCCTGAGGGCCGTGTCGTGCCCGAAAGTCCCTCCCGCTGAGGCCAACGTGCAAGGCTCTAAGGATCTCTTAAACCTTGGAGGCCTGGGCTATGGAGCTCACCATAGGCCTCCCTTCGGCAAACCTAGCTGCAGGGGTTGCGGAGCACACTGCAGCCCTCCCTTCGGCTAACCTTGTTCCAAGGACTGCGAAGCACACCACATCACTCCCTTTGGCCAACCTCGCTACAGGGGCTATGGAGCATGCCGCAGCCCCCCTCGACAAACATCAACTCTAGGCCGGAGGGGCCCGCTGTGGTCCCCCCAAAGTTGGTTCCCTTCAGAGCTACAAGGCCCCAGAGCCTGATCACCTTGCCGCCTCCAGTGGTGCTGCAGACTGATTACATTAGGTCATGGGAGCTACAGGAGTCCTCTCAACAGGGTGGAACCCCTGAAGACATTCAGGCCTCCGAGCTGACCTTATTGCACATGGAAGTCTTAAGGTGGCGTCAAAACACTGCCTATCAGGCGCACATCGCAGAGGTCTCCGATGACCCTCCTAGGCCCACCATTGTCACCTTGAGTGTCCATGGAGAGCAAGGATCTCAGGAGCGAAGGCAAAATGCCTCCTTTGATGACAGGTCACCGCTCCACCTCAACCTTCAAATAGTCTGCTTCCACCTGAAGTTTCAGGCTACGAAGCTACCAAAGTACTCCGGGGACTCAGACCCCGACAAGTTTACATGCTCCTACGCCCTCACAATCAAGGCTAGCAGAGGTAAAAGGGACACAATGGTGAAATGCTTCCCTTTGGCCCTTGAAGGCATAGCCCTTTGATGGTTTTAGTCTCTCAAGCCTGACTCCCTTAAGTCCTAGGAGCATCTATGAAAAAAGTTCACAAGCAACTTCTAGGAGACTTACGTAGCCCCAATGTCCACCGAAAGCCTTTTCCAAGTAAAGCAGTAGCCTGGAAAGACCCTCTGTCAATACTTCCAGCGCTTTGCTTTCACTAAGTCTCAAACAAAGGACTCTCAACATCATCTGTGGTCGACGTAGCTCACAAAGGCATCACCCATCCAGGCCTCCTTGACAAACTGCACCGGAAGCCCATATCTTTGGTGGCCTAGTTAATGAAGTACTTTGAAGAACATGCTTGTTCCGAGAAGGGGAAACTCCCCAAGAACGCCACCATCGCTCAAGTCCAGACACAGAGGTATGGGCTCCAAGCCCACCGAAGTCGGCGTATACGGAGGCCAGGGCTCCTGAATCCAAAAGAAGCAGGAAGCACTTCTAGAGCAAAATGTTGAATATTGAAGGGCCTCGACCCGCAAAGTTCCAGCAGGGCCAAGGACGAGGATGAGGCGCCAGACCAAAGCCAGTAGTCGAGCCCCCCTTCCTGGGTCAAAGTTTCTTCTGCAATATGCACAGAGCCAACCGTAGTCACAACACTAACTCCTGCAAGGCCATTTTGGCCCTGTGGGGAGACTACCTCGAGCGGACCGTAGGCCGAGGAACGATGGATCGAGCCCCTAACACCGCTCACCCGAAGCATGTTCACACCATGGGTAAAGCATCGAGTTGGCTAATAGTTCTGCACTGGGTAAGTCTTTGCTATTCGGATTGGAGCGCCAAGGGTATATCAGGTAGATGGGTCCTAGGGTGTGAAGCTTGGAGGATCTAGGTGGATGGTCATATCACAGCTCTTTTCCAAGGTACGTGTTGGTATTGAGGCGTATGGTGATATGTTATAGGACTGTATCTTATGGGTAAAGTTGTGCACCTCTGATCAGAGTAAAACTATTCGAATAGCCGTACCCATGGTTAAGGGCGACAATGCAAGGTCACTCGTGATTAGTTTCATGATTACTTAATTAACCTGTTTTACTTTTTGTTCAACCTGGATAGCTCTGTTAGAGTGGTTTGATTGGTTCTTTTAAACTTGATAACTCTGGGTAAGAGTTGTAAGAGTTATTTAGTGATTGGAATAATATTGTTTTAAGGTTCCAACTTAATTAGAACTACCTTTTAAATTCTCTCTCTTTAATGCTTTGTTTATGCAAATAAATCCTATTATGCTTATTCTTTGTATTACCTATGCATTATAACTGTTCCACTTGGATGACTTGCTGAGTATTCAAAATACTCACCCTTGCATTCTCCCACCATCAGAAGAGGAGTTCGTCAGCGAAGATGAAGGTGGCGCATTTTGAGCTGTTGCCCAGTCAAGTCTGCCTGTGGAGTGGAGTCGCCACTGCGTTAATAAAATTATTAAGAGTTGTTTATGTTGATCATTATTGTTTTGAGGTTCCAATGCCATCTCTGTAATAAGTACTTTATTTACTTCGTCGTGAACAATAATGTTGTTGATGTCTAGTAAAATTGTTTATTGTGTGTCTCGGATGATTCCTGGACGAGGGACTTTTCGTACAATAAATCGTAAGGAAATGGTTGGAATTTCTGGGCGTGACAAGCTTCCTCGACGGATACTCCGGATACGACCCAGTGTAGCTCAAGCATGATGATGAGGAGAGGACCAGCTTCGTCACTCCCTCGGGGGTTTATTGCTATGTACGAATGTCCTTCGGCTTAAGAAATGTCGGGACAATCTTCTCTAGATTAATTTCAAAGGTCCTAGGTCACCAAATGGGAAGAAACATTAAAGCCTACATGGATGACATTGTAATAAAAAATGTAAAAAAGGGCGCGCATAGAATAGACCTAGCTAAGACCTTTGAGAGCTTGCGAAGGGTAGGGATCTGGCTAAATCCCGAGAAGTGTGTCTTTGGAGCCCGAGTCAAGAAGTTGTTAGGGTACTTGGTTTCGAGTCGAGGTATCGAAGCTAGCCCTACTCAAATTAGCGCGTTGCAGCACATGGCACCCCCAAAAAATTTGAAGCAGGTCCAAAAGCTCATAAGTTGCCTCGTTGCTCTAAGCAGGTTCCTCGCCCGCTCCGCCAAGCAAAGCCTGCCATTTTTTAAAGCACTAAAAGGCTCTGATGACTTCGCATGGATGCCTGAGTGCCAGAAGAGCTTCGATAGCATAAAATCATACCTCATAGATTTGGCTACACTCACCACTCCACTCCTAGAAGAGGAGCTGTTGTTGTACCTCGCAGCAATGGCCTTCACCGTCAGCGCAGTGCTAATCCGTGAAGTGGACTTCAAAGGCAAGTTGATACAAAGACCAGTGTACTTCATCTCTGAGGCATTGTCTAAAGCCAAGACAAGGTACACAGAGTTGGAGAAAATCGCATACTCTCTCGTCATGGCTTCAAGGAAACTCCGGCACTATTTTCTCGCACATAATATTATTGTGCCAACATCATATCCCCTCACAGATATGCTTCGCAATAAAGATTCCACGGGGAGAGTTGAGAAATGGGCGGTCGAACTGGCTCCCTTCGGTATATAATTTACCACCCACACTGCAATCAAGTCCCAAGTCTTAGCAGACTTCATTGCAGAATAGACCCCTACGGTTGTCTGGTCCCCGGAAGCGCCAAGCGAAGATATCTTGACTATTTATTCTAATGGAGCTTATTAGGCATCTGGCGCAGGTGCCGAAGTTGTAATAATTTCCCTCTCTGGTTAGAAGGCCTTGTACTCCGTACGATTAAATTTTAAAGCCACAAATAACATGGCTAAGTATGAAGGCATATTGTTAGGCCTTCGAAAAGCCTAAGCCCTAGACGTGGCTAGGGTAATTGTAAAGACAGATTTCTAGATTATCGCAGTTTTCAGGCATGGCACCCAGACCTCGCCTAGTATCTGGCTGAGGTATGCAAAGCGGAGCTCGTATTCAGGGGGATCTCTATCCGAAGCATCTCGAGGACTAAAAATCAACAAGCGGACGTCTTCACCAAAGCAGCAGTCAGAGGCTAGGAACTCCCTGCTAGAGCGTTCTACGAGGAGTAGTCCACTCCGTCAGCATCAATAGCGAAGCCCACCGAAGTACTCTGCATGCAGGAAGACGACTAGCGAAGCCCTATCACCGCCATGCTATGAGATGAAGTAGATTTGCCTGAAGGTCCCAAGCTTCGAAGGCTATAGCACAGGGTCCACAATTACCGCTTCGTCGGTGACCAGTAGTACAAAACTGGTGTTTGTACGCCCTTACTGCACTGCATTTCAAAAGTCGAAGGGCAAGACATACTTCGAGAAATCCATTAAGGGCTATGCGGAAGCCACTTGGTGCCTCGGTGATGAGGACATCGCCCACAATGACAAAGACATTCCTCACTATATAATTTCAGGACCAATCACTCGCTCACGTGCCCGAAAGCTTCATTATGAGTTGCATTCTTTTCTTACTATCCATACTGATATGAATAGGGAGGGAATGCTATTCATGAGTGATATTTTGATCCTTAGGAACCATGGCAACGATAAGGAACTATCGGCCAGAATGCGCGAGCAGACCAACCAATCGGCCGATGAAGAGGAGCGTAAAGCCAAGCCAACAGTGGACAAGGACCTATCGGTCGGGACGCTCGAGCTATCGGCCAGGGTACCCGAGCAAATCGGCCAATCGGCCGATCCCGACCTCCGATCGGCCGATCCCGACCCCGACTCCGATTACGACCCCGACTCCGATCCC
>KE372843.1:44778-58072 GCA_000418225.1 Zizania latifolia | reverse complement strand
ATAATAGTGGAGGTATTCGAAGTTTGGGGTTCTACAAACCGATACACGGCGAAACTGCAACAGCAGAATAATCTAAGCAAAACCCAACCCTAACATTGGCGGCGGGTGCCTATTTATAGGGTTCACAGGGCGCAGTTGCCTTCTATGACATGGACCGAATCCCAATGGAATATGGGCCCTACCCTTGCAGGACTCTGATTCTGAACAGGTTCGAGTATCTTCATCGAGAGATGGTCAAGAGTTGGCCGATTGTTGGTCGGGGTCGGTATCGGGGTCGGGATCGGAGTCAGGGTCGTAATCGGAGTCGGGGTCGGGATCGGCCGATCGGAGGTCGGGATCGGCCGATTGGCCGATTTGCTCGGGTACCCTGGACGATAGCTCGAGCATCCCGACCAATAGGTCCTTGTCCACTGTTGGCTTGGCTTTACGCTCATCTTCATTGGCCGATTGGTTGGTCTGCTCACGCATTCTAGCCGATAGTTACTTATCGTTGCCATGGTTCCTAAGGATCAAAATATCACCCATGAATAGCATTCCCTCCCTATTCATATCAGTATGGATAGTAAGAAAAGAATGCAACTTATAATGAAGCTTTCAGGCACGTGAGCGAGTGATTGGTCCTGGAATTATATAGTGAGGAATGTCTCTGTCATTGTGGGCGATGTCCTCATCACTCGGGCACTTGCGGGCAAAACAATTTGGCAAGGCCTCTATTGTCCAACCATAATGGCCAATGCTGAGGCCCTAGTTCGCACCTACCAAGGATATCAGTGGATGGGTAGACAGAGCCATCTTCTGCCTACTCTGCTCCAAGTCATTATCTTAGAGTGGCCACTGGCCCGATGGGGCATGGATTTAATCAGAGCATTTCCACGAGCAAAAGGGAATTTAAAGTTTGTGGTGGTGGCAGTCGATTATTTTTCAAAGTGGGTCGAGGCCAAAGCTCTTACAGCAATAACTTTGAAGAATATCTAGAAGTTTTGCCGCTTTGGAATGCCTAGACAGCTAACGATCGATAACGACACTTAGTTTGATGTGGAGCCATTTAAAGAATTCTGCGAATGCCTTAGCATTGAGTTATGCTTCGCAGCAGTGAGACACCCGCAATCTAACGGAGCAGTCGAGCAAGCCAATGGCAATATTTTGCCAGGGCTCAATCACTGAATTGTAGGGCTCAACAAGGGGCTTTGGGTTGAAGAATTACCAAAAATCTTGTGGTCTATTCGAACCACCCAAGCCCGCTCTACCGACTTCACCCTATTCTGACTCCTGTTCGAAGACGAGGCTATGACACCTACAGAACTAAAGAGGGGGTCACTACGCACTCAGCTTCCAGGGGATAGCACCGAAAGAGAGGCCTTTTAGATCTTCAAGAAGAAACAAGGCTAAGGGTTGTCGCCAATTTAACGAAGTATCAATACCAAACAAAGGCCTAGTACAATCCAAAGGTGAAGCCCAACGTCATCCAACCGAGTCACTTGGTCCTGCGAAGTGTACTCACACCAGGAAAATTGGGCAACAAATAGGAGGGCCCATTCATTGTACTCTAATCAAACCGTCCAGGCTCCTTCAGGCTATCTACCCTCGAAGATGAAGAGCTCAAGCACACCTGGCATGCGGAGCACCTTCGACGATACTATGCATAACATCGTGCACCGTGGCTATGTAAATCTACCTTTCCTTTGAATAAAGGCCTCACAAAGGCAAGCGTCGTCATAAGGTAATTTGCATCCCCCCGAGGAAGACGGTTCACATCTGCCTCAGCCTCGAACCAATTGACTGACGATGGACGCATCGTCATGACAATACGGCCTTGACGGTTCGGAGCAATGCGTAATCATTTTCGCTACTCGAAGCCACAGGCTCGGCGCGAGACAAATAAAGTCTAACATACCTACGAGTGGACCGCACTCTGGTGTGAAGCCCGGAACCCAATGCTTGAGGGTCGCTCCTCGAGTAAGTCTAACAGCACTGACTTCGGGTACCCCAGCGGACCCTAAAAATTAGTGTGATTTGTTCCACCTTTATTACTTCACAGAGCCCCTAGGCCCGAAGTGAAACAAACAAAGGACCCCGAGTGAACAACTCGACGTGTACACTAAGGTCCCAAGTGACCAAGTATATGAAGCCTCGCTTCAGAAATTAGCGCACTCTGCATATACGTCAAAGCATAGCAGCAATGCATAAACACTACTCGTAGCATGCACCCACAAGCACGTATGCCCAACGAGCAAGGAGGGAGCGGTATGCACGTATAAATTTGGAGTACGCTTCGATAAAAAAAAAGATAAAAACTAAATACACTCCGGTACAAGCCTTTATTCACGTATGGTTCAAAGCACAAATACAAAGTACCACATCGAGTACACTTCAGCTATAGGCCATTACATACATCTCAGTTACAAACACGAAGCAATACTTCGAAAACAATATGAACGAATTATGAAAAAGTGGTATCTAAGCCAAGGAGAAATCGAAAGCCCCTTCGACCCCATTGATCCGGAGGGGGCTAACTCCAAGAACTCCCTCCAGGTTCCTGACCCCGCTAGTTCGAAGGAAGCCGTTCTCCAGTCTTCGAACGCTTGTTCCATTTTGAAGCTCTCAAGACCTTCCTTTCCTCTTGAAGCTTCGCCCATGAACAGAGTTCGGACCGATTCAGCTCGAAGGCCAAGAAATCGAGCTCCTCACTATCCCAATCAACCAAGTCTAGTGAGGAGGATAGAGATCAAGGAGGCTTCGACTTTATCGAAGCAAGCAGCTCATCGGCTACTCCGGGCACTATTCTGTCTAAATGATCACGAGGAAGTCTTAAACGAGCACGCCCTCAGCCCTAATGGCCTCAAAAACTACCCATTGGTGACGAAGCTCTTCGGTGGCCTCGAGTATTTCGACTGCGTTACTAGGATTCACAACAAAGTCCTGGCAAATTCCAAAAGTATTCCTTTCATTAATAAGTAAGGACGAACTACACCAAAAATTACATGAGAGGTCCTAAGAACTACACCTCTGAAGAGGCGACCGGAGGGCCATTCAAAGGTTTCTGGGGTGAAGCCGCTTGCTGCGCGTGGCGGGGTTAGGCTTCGTTCATCATATCCTACATCGCTTATCGTCCTTGCCCCTTCCATGCTCCATGAAGTGACCTCCATGCTGTAGAAACCTCTGGAGTAGGTGCTAATAGTCAAGCCCCACCGAAGTTGGCAGCCGCAGCCTCTGTCGTAGCCTGAAGATGATCACAACCCACATCCTGAAGAAGATGGAGGATGCCTTGGGCTGTGACTCTCCTAGAGACCTCGCCGAAGGTCACCATGCTAGCTTCGACCATCCGAGCTGTAGCACAAAGATACTTCAATCGGCATATCAAGGGTTCAGCTACTGAGAACATTGACGCATGACAGATCATCCCGAAGCGAGATAGCATCTTGCTAAGCGCGCTAATGGTCTCATCTATCACCTTGATATCGTCGACTCGCTCTGCCCTTAGCTCGGCTTCCGAAGCTGCCAAGCCTGCCTTTTCGCTTCACGAAGCTCTGATGCTTCGGTCTCTAGGGCCACCTTCACCATCCGAAGCTATTGTACTTCGGCCTCTAGTGTAGTCTTGGCCACACGGAGGTCCTGGGCCTCGACCTCCAGCGCCGCTTTTGCCTTTTGCTCACGGCGAAGGCTATCTTCTAGACTTGCTGCCTTCATCTCTGCTTTCGAAGCCCATTCTCGGAGGACCTCTGATTCATGTTCGTTAAAATGCTCTCATCGGTTAAAGGCATTTGCAGTCCCCCGAGCCAAAATAAGTACCTATTAGGAATGGCAAAGTAAAATATAAGTTAAAGAATGATAAAAAACCTAAGGTAAAACACAGAGAAAAGAAAGGAAGTCCTTTACCTGATTAAGGGCCTCCTTTTGGGCCACCGCGAGGTCGGCATGATGATGTCACGCTACTTCAGCCACTAGATCGTTTTGGTCAAGGCTCCGGTTGGCCTAAACTAGGGGCTCCAGCAATGCCCCAATATGGGCCTCCAAGGCAATAAAGGGCTAGAGCAGAGGAACTCTCTCTAGGATCCTTGCTGATTGGCTTTGCGCCAAGGCATCAGTGGGCCCTTTACCCCTCTGAGGGCTGCATAGGCCACCTTGGTCGGACACCTCTTCGATGTCGATGTCCTCGCCATCAGCCGCTTCACCCTCGGCTTTGACATCCACATCATCGCCATCACCATTCATACCATCATCGTCGTCACTGCCACCAACATCGACATCATCGGCATAAAGGTCCTCCGAGTCAGCCACCGCTAAACGCCTTAAGTTGACAAAGAACATACGTTTAGAAACCTAAAAATGAGCCCTCTTGGGTCAAGCTCCATCAGTGGGATTACCTCCGATAGGTTTTGAAGGCGATAGCGATAGGCCCTGCCCCCTCTCGAACATTTGGAAGAAATCATGCCCCAAATCAGTGAGAGACCCTATCGGTGCCAAAGCCCCAGGAAGCTGGGCAACAAAAATTGAGGTCGCCATGGTCCCAATAGTGGCGTTTGGCTCCACCAGGGCTAGCGGCTGCAAAGCCGGAGTGGCGACGGATGCTGGAGGTCCACAGGCCAAGGGGCTCTGAGGAGCATAGCCTCTTTGTTTGGGCAACGGCTTCAGAAGCTCAGTAGGGTCTTCGTCCACCTTTCTCTTTTTTGAAGCCACTCCAGCGACGATTGGATCAGGTAAAGCAGACGAAGCGACCTTAAGTCCAGCCCATATGCGATTTAACCGCTCCCATGACCCGACAAGTTCGATGCATTTTTTCTTCTCACTTGATGTCGGGGGCCCTATGACGCATTCAGCCACCCTGGCCGCTTGATCCAGAGTCAGCTTCACCCTCGCAACTGCAAGCATAATATGAGGTGAGAAGATAGGAATAGCAAATAGGGTTTCAACGCTCGAAGGGTGGTTACCTATGGTCTCCTACGGGATCTCTTTCGGCTCCCCTTGCTTGGTACTTCAGAATTCCATGGGTCATTGGGCCTTCAGAGGGACTATTCGAAGTAAAATAAACTCCTCGGCCAAATCCCTCATGCTCATTCGGTGGGCGATGATCTTCAGAAGTTGAACTCGTGACTTGATCGTAGGCTCATCGATTGTTACTTCCGCTTCTCGGTGGTACAGAATCCCTTGGTTGGAGGAGCAGAGTGGAGAGTCCAATCCCACAGAGGCATAAAACCATCGGTGGGTCCACTTCGAATACCATCGCTCGTTGATCGCCTTCACCGAAAAGTTGTTCTAGAACTCCATGCGAAGCTAAAAATTAACGCTCTCGAAAGCAAGGAGCCTAGTCACACCATCCTCTCTCATGCAGTGCAGCGAAGACATCGGCACGACCTTCACATCCCTCCGCTCTCATGACCCACTCGAAGATGGCCAAGTGAGCTATGGCATTCGAAGATAGTTGAGGGAGCTCGACGTTGAATAAACGAAGCACCTCAGCGAGCAAATATGAAGCCTGCAGTCCAAGGCCCACCTTGAAGAATGCTTCAAACACCACCACCTCATCAGCCGCTGGCTCTAGAATCACCTCATCCTCTAGAATTCGGGCGACCACTGATGAATGGAGCTTTCCGTGGAAAACTACAGTCATAGATTCTTCTGTGCAAGTTGACTTCTCTAGGATGAATGTCTGCTCCGTGTATTTGTCCGATGGGGGCCTAAGGTCCTGAGGTCCATAAGGCCTCAAAGCATTGGGCCCCCCTTTGACATTGCCGCTGCCACCGATTGAACCTAAAGAAGCTTGGGGTTGCCTAAAACCTGAAGCCTATGACCTTTTGATGCCTTCTTCGTCATGGTCAAAGAACCAGAAGGCAGGCAGAAAAAGAAGAAGAAATGGGAGGCTCCGGAACCAGCAGGCAGAAGCTAAGAAAGATGTGAGTAAAAGACGAGATTTATCGTGGGCATAAATTGAGCACGGTGACGGAAGATGTCCTTATATAGGCCGCGAGTCTTGCTAGACACGCCTTCTAGCACAGTCATTTTTCACCCTCCGTGTTTTACCCACCGTCACTGACGTGTAGGGTTAGGGTAAAAGATACCAGCAGAGGCCAAGTGAGGAGTCACGGCGACGCTTTGACTTCGGAGTTTCGTCATCATATCCAGGCAATGGTTGGTTCTCCGAGGAGCGTCCCATCGTCTCAGCCTTCATTTACTCCTTAATTAGCGTACCAAGGTGATGTTTGGGAGCCACCCGACCCATGCAGAGGTTTACGAATTCAAAGCCTGACGGTCTACAAGGGATGCACAACACCCCTTCCGAAAGATAGATTCGAAGGGCCATGTGCGAGGGGCTACTATTGGGAAAAATAATCCCATCATACTTATGATTAAAGTATTTTGCCCCTAGGAGTACCTTCAGAGCAGGGTGTAAAGTCTAGGAGGCTTTGTGATCGAAGGCCTACGAAGGAAGCATTTCTGAAGGCTCTGCGCTGGCTTGAAGGCCTTCGAAGGGGTGCCCCGCTACGGGTAGCGTTCCTTATCTAGGGGCCGCCACCATCTTTGATGGGACATCTGCTTTTTGAGGCGTTCACATGGAAGTTTACTCAGTTACCCCTATGGAGCACTTTGTACAGAGTCATGAATGTCGGTTCTAAATAGAGAGCAATTTAGTGTTACCCTGTTATTTTTTGCCTATAAATACCTGCCCTTTCCGCAGTAAAGGGGACCGAATGTTATAATCTGAATTAATATTACTCACTGGACGTAAGGCTATTATCCATTCGGAGGCTCGAACTAGAATAAAACCACTTTGTTAATTCTGAAACCCTTCGAGGCTAAACAAACCTGTTAGCATATCCTATTACGCCAACAATAAGGTATAATACATTTGCATCCAAATTAAAGACAGAACAATACATCATCCGACTACTGTCTTCATAGGCACAAACCTGTATAATTTTTTTCGATGTGTGATATATATTTTTACCGGAATATGCTCAACAATATCTGGCCACCAGAATGTGACATTTTGTTTCAAGATTTTGTCGGAATTTCGATTTGTAACTGCATCAAACGTCGGCGTGCCGTGCTACGCTATTGCCCACCATTTCCGTCCATTCCAAAAAAACAGAAATGGAGAGGATTATATGAAAACATAAATGGAATACCCCAGAATGGAAATGAAAACAGAAACGAAATTTTTTATGTGGAAACAGAAACGAAACAGTGATTTCCGGCAGAAACGGATAAGGAAACGAAATTATTCCGCACAATAAAAATAAAAAGCTTTCGTTTTCCCTGCTTTTTACTGCACTATATAAAATATTAGCTTTTACTTTTTACATTATATAAAACTTTGAACTATCTTCTATTCGTGAAATATTAAACAATTTAATTTAAATTAATATATAATTATTTGCTAAAAATAAATAATATATATTCATTACAACTAAAACTTTCTATAAAACTTGTTTCGACATATATTCGATTCCTTATTCATATCTGCTCTTTATTCGGTCTGTATTTGTTTTCGGTACTATCCGCTTTCATATCCGTTTTCGAGATATCATATTCGTTTTCGATTTCGTTAAAAAATACAGAAACGGATATAGTAACATTTATTTTCATTTATTTCTGTTCTTTTTCATCCGTACCCGCTGCCGCCGTTATCTCTGATTCGCGCCATCCATTTGAATTCAACCGCTCCACACATCAACTGCAACTCGTTGGCGCCACCGTCATGAAATCCGTGCGTTAATCATCCGTTGAATCCTACTCACACTAAATCAATCCTGCCAGCTTGGATTCGTATGATCAAAGGTGAACACCTCACAGCAGATAGCTGTAATCCCTACCAATCAACAGATTTGGTAGAACAGTAAGCAGCCCTAGGGTTCAGGCAGCCTAGGAACATCACGGAACAGGGGAGCTCATCAGGCTGTAGACCACAGACCAACATGTCAACTCTGGGGGTATTTCGGTAACCTCGCGCCGGCACGGTCACTGCAATCGAAGCACCGGCGCAGCGACGCCGTCGCCGGAGGCGCAAACCGCGACGGCGAGGGTATTCTCGTAACTTGCGCCTCCTCCTCCTCCGCCGTCGTGTAAGCCACATGAGCTATTGAGCTCTCACTCCCACACATATAAAATTTGCTCCACGCACACAATCGCATCCCCCACCCATCCGCCGATTAAACTATCTGCCCCACAGAAGCAGCGGCGACTCCCCGAAGCCACCACCTCTCTTCTCCTTGGTTTTGCCGCGCCTCGTCTCATAGCTCTCGGATTATTCTTCCTCCTCCCCTCGCCGGAGAGAAGCGATAGGAGGAGAGGTAGGCGGAGGCGTAGCTTGAGAGGCAGAGAGATCGGGCGCAAAACCGATTTGAGGAGCTCGTCGTCAGTTGGAATTTGGAAAGTGTCTAATCTTTTTGGGTTCTTTTTCTTGGGTTGCTGAAGTGGTGGATTGCCTAGCTGGTTGATTGGATTTGTGTGTTTGTGTGTGTTATGGCGAGGCGGCGGCGATAGGGGAGTAGTCTCGGGTTGGGGTTGTTCTTGATTTGGTGGTTTTCAGGGGAGAATTGGAGTTTTTTTGGAGAGGGGATCGGGGAAGGGGAGAGGGAGAGGTGAGGTGATGTACGGCTCGCCGGTTTTCAAGGATCTGAACCTTCCAGTCCAGCCGCCGATGAGCTCGTCCGGGCTGCTGAGGTACAGATCGGCGCCGAGCACGCTGCTCGGCGAGTTCTGCGAGGATTTCATCCCGGCTGCTCCCCGCGCCGCCAGCCCCGACGCCGGCGCCGACAACGTCTTCTGTCGCTTCTTGGCTGACCACCAGATCCGGGACAAGCCTCCCGCGCCGCCTCCCCCTGCCGCCACAGCCGCTCACTTCCCGGATGACGCCACCGCCATGGCCTCCCAGCAGCAGCAAATGATGTTCCACTCCCAGAACCAGCAGCAGCAGATGGCCGCCTCTGTCGAGGGCCTCTACCGCACCGTCAGTTCCACCGGGATTGACGCCGCCACCGCCGGCGGCGCCAGCAGCCTGATCCGGCAGAGCAGCTCCCCTGCCGGATTCCTCAACTATTTAAGCATGGACAACGGTTAGTACTTCCTTAATTCCAGCCTTCTTTTGGTAATGGTAGTTAGTTGCCACCCCTGCTTGCTCTGCGGCAGCAATTATTACAGTTCTTGGCAAGTTCTTGTCGGCGACATTTCCATTTCGGGATCTGAGCTGCATGCGCGCTGCGCCTGCGCCACGCTGTTCAATTCAGGACGAGGATACGGGAGCATGCTCAGGGCAGGCATGGCCGGCGGCGTGGGCTTCAGGAACGGCACCAGCGCCGCCGCGGCCGACTCCCCCGGCGGCAGCGGAGGCAGGCTCAAGGGGCAGGTCAGCTTCTCGTCGCGGCAGGGCTCGCTCATGTCGCAGATCTCAGAGATGGGCAGCGAGGAGCTCGGAGGCAGCAGCCCTGAGGGCGCCGGAGGCGGCCGGGGTTTCCTCTCCGGGTACCCCATGAGCTCCGGGTGGGAGGAGTCGTCGCTCATGTCGGAGAGCCCGTCCGGCGTGAAGCTCCCAAGGGACTCGTCGGAGCCTACCCAGGTGCGTGCCTCGCCAGCCGTCGCGCCCGCCGCCGATTCCGTCACCTATATATACTACAAAACGATTTGCGCAAACTGACGGCGATTTGTGCGACGGCGATGCTGCCGCAGAACGGCGGCCTTCACCAGTTCAGCCTGCCCAAGACGTCGTCGGAGATGACCGCCGTCGAGAAGTTCCTCCAGTTCCAAGACGCCGTCCCCTGCAAGATCCGCGCTAAGCGAGGTTGCGCCACGCACCCGCGCAGCATCGCCGAGCGGGTAAATCCACAGCCCTACCCTTTCGCACAGAATCAAATCAAATCCGATGAGCAGCAGGTGTGGCTGATCCGGTGATGTTGATTTGCGCAGGTGAGGAGGACGAGGATCAGCGAGCGGATCAGGAAGCTGCAAGAACTCGTCCCCAACATGGACAAGGTACATCTTGTACCACTTACCCCATCTCTCCATCTCCCCCAATAGTAGCAGATGTGCAGTACAAGGACCACTCCAAAATTAACCTGTCTGCAACCTGCAACATTTCCATTTCCTGCAGCAAACCAACACAGCTGACATGCTTGATTTGGCTGTCGACTACATCAAAGATCTCCAGAAGCAGGTTAAGGTACGCGGGTTATCCATAATCTCTCTTTCCACCCCGTAAACAAAACGCCATTTGTATTATCCGTAGCTTGATTAGAGAGTCGACCATTCCTGGCCCGTGAGGTCCAAATCAAGAGGCCACTTTGCCCTGTGATTGAGCGTGAAGGGTACTTTTTATTGGTCTTATCCAAGTTACAGAATCCAGTGCTAACATTTCACAGTTAATTCATTGTAATCCATCTCACTGTTCATTCAAGGTATTAAACGACAGCCGAGCTAATTGCACCTGCTCAGCGAGCAAGCATCAGCAGTTCTCTGGCTAGGACTACCTCTATACGCCTCAGCGTGCAAGGCCTGGAGACTTCAGAGAAAAACACACAATATTGTTTTGGAGAGGAGAGTACAGAAGAGAAGATCTGAAGAACGTGTAATGGTTAATTTCATTTGTCTGGGGTTTGATCAGGAGGCAGCTGGAAGAAGCAAAGGCTAGTGTGCCAGGCACTGTATATGCAAAGGGCAATGGAGCAGTGGCATCATCAAGGATACAAGTGATTAAAAACACAAGGGAGAAGAGGGGTGGGAGATGGGAGAAACAATTGTACAGTTTTCTGGTAACTTTTGCCATGTATACCCCCTGCACAATTCCCCCATGTCCGACACATTTTCCATAGAATTTTTTTACTGCTAGTACTTCTGTTTTTTTTTGTAGCCTTCATTTAACAACATCTCATACCAGTCTGCTCATCTCACCTCACCAATAATAAATATCGCAGTGGCTTTTGCGGTCAAGTTGTTGAAAGGAGTATAAGAACCAGGTTTCTTTCATCAAGTGGCGAAAGCATTTTTTTACTGCTGATGTTTACTTTGCTCAGGTGATTAAAATCTTGACAGGGAAATGCAGTGAGATTGTGTGCACATGTTTCTTTTTTCAACCGTTTCTTGATTGAAGAGATCGACCGATGAGTTCACGGAACCTGGAAAGAGGTTCAATGAATTGAAGATACAGGTGGTTGCCTCCTCTTCTGTTCCTCGAATTTTCTCGTTTTTATTGCGAACGGTCACTGTCCTTTCATCTGCCTCCAAAATGCAATGCCTATCTCGTTCTTATCGTCATGAAAACCAAACCAATGGGCGCCGTGGGTAGTGCGAACTCTCCAAGCATTTGGGGCCATGGTTTTCTCTGTTTGTCCGTGATACTTTTCTAATCTTTAAATTAGGTTCTGTGTACTGTCTTGTGGTCTGAAGATCTTTGTATTAGCCAGGAAAAAGGAAAGAAAAAGAGAGGTTGATGGAAGAGTGTGAGAAGGGAGAAATTAATTTTTGTCACGTTTTTCATTGTCTTTACATATTTACCACATAAACCACATAAATATAAAAATATTTTATTATTTATTATTTTCATCATATATGGCTATCAAATCAAGATGATGATATGGTATGGTAAAGGAAAATAACTTTATTGCATGTTGAAAACCAACCGGTAACTAAGTCGGTTAGTTGTTGTTAGCCGCGGTAACCGAGCGGTACATGTTGAAAACCAATCAGTTTTTACAAAATACATAAAATATAGAAAAACAATAGAAAACATAGAAAAATTCAAAAAATATAGAATAACATAAAAATATAAATAAAATTTATGATACAATGATAAAACCTTTTTGAATTGAACTAGCCAATTTGTGCTTACCAGCCAACACAAATATCATGTCATATGTTTTTATCATTGTATCATAAATTTTCTTTATATTTCTATATTTTTCATATTTTTTGAATTTTCCATACTTTATATGATTTTTTTTTATTTTTTTGTATTTTTTAAAAGCCGGTTGGTTTCAATGCGTACCAATTGGTTGCCGCGGCTAACGGACTTGTGTGTTGACTTAGGGGCAAGAAAATAGTTTTCTTTGTTATGTCATGGTGTCATGTTGATTTAGCATCCATGTAAGATGAAATTAGTGAATTATAAAATGATTTTCATTTTCACATTGACATATATGTAAACATAACGAAGAAAAAAAAAATATTTAAAGATTGACTCATGAAAAAAGTGACAAAAAGTTAATTTACCCGAGGACAAGAGAGGGATTGGGGCAATTTGTGAAAGCAGCTGCATGCACGCACCCATCTCACAAGTCACAAGAAAGACCAAAGAAAGGAAAAATCGATAAATTGCTAGGAATTGTAGGATTATCTTACTACAGAAAAGTGCGTGCACGAGCGTGGAATCCATGAGTGACTGTTTGGGCTATCTACTACATACCGATTCGAGGAGGTTGGAGCCTGCTTGAAATATTTCTCAGAAAAAGACACCATTTTTTCTTGTTCTTATGTTTTCTAAAAGGAAAATGCTTGACTTCTTTTAGTGAAATATAAGATTTTTATATTTTCATTGATAAGTGTGCTAAAACCAAAAACTGGTTTAAAAGCGAAAAATCTAATATAATCTTCAAGGTTCTAAAATTCAATTTTTAACTATTTTTAAGAAGGGAAACAATCCCCACAAAAATACAAATTAATCATAGCAACAGTTTCCATTGAACATATATATGGCCAGTCACTTGTGAACTTTTATTGGAAATTCAAATGTTATAAAGACCGCATATTTTTCATGTATTACAATAGGATTGGACTGATTTCCTCCCAAAATAATAATTGACATAAAATTTATTACAAGATAGTCCCTACGATGACGTCCTAGTTATGTCCAATCAAATCTCAAAATTTTAAATCATTATTTAAAAAAAATAAGATTTAATATATGTAAATGATATCAGTAGATTTGTCATAAACATACTTTTGTATAATTATATTTTTTATACTATATATATAAAGATATTGTATATACATGTGTATGTGTATTGGAGATTGCGTTACCTTGAAAACGTGATCCATTTGACAACAGATGTGGTAGTACTCTGCAAACTAAATTACGCATGTCAATTTTCTCTTTCTCTCTCTATATATATAGATAGATAGATAGATATAGATAGATAGATAGATAGATAGATAGATAGAGAGAGAGAGAGAGATACACGCACAGATAAATAACTATGTTGTCAAGATGCGTACATCTCGGTTGATGCAGAGTTCAGATCGGCTTTTAATAACGGGAAAAAAAGCATGTGCTGTATCTATTTTATATTTGATTTTTTAAATTTAATTT
>KE372843.1:29113-44723 GCA_000418225.1 Zizania latifolia | reverse complement strand
TTGATTTAATGAAATTAATTTAATGTTATAATTATTGATATATTTTTTATAAAATCGATTAAAATTATTGCAGTTTAACTTACTAAAATAATTAAATATTTTCTAATATTTAACGGATGAAGTAATTTTAGTTCATTTTTATAAGGGAAAGGCTAGGTGCATAAAATTGCACGTATACACCTGCCTGAGGCTGAAAGCTGAGTGGTAGCAGCTGAAGCACGGCCGCAGTGTGACCGAGATCTACCGCTTTCGCAATGTGAACGCCATGAAACGGGGCTCCACATCGCCGATCCACCTCTCGTTGGTCCCCGCCGCGGGCGGACGGAAACGGGGCTCCGCTCCGGAGAGGAGGGAAAGGCTGGCGGCTGTCCGTTCCGGGAAAGGCGACGGCGACGGCGGCGGCGAAAGGCACGCATCCCTGACCGCGTATTCACTGCTGCAGGAGACTTTTCGGGGGCTTCGTGCTCGCTTGCCCGATTTGACGACTGCGGTGTGGAATGTGGATTGCTTGATCAGATCTTGAGCCATTATTAGGTAGCTAGCCGACTTTAAAAGTCGGCATTGCTTTTGCATCCATGCACTTCTTTCGTCTCGGTTTTAGCCTAGAAAAGTCAAAAGGTTTCTGAATCGCTCGGAAGAAATGTGAAAGTCAGAAGGATTTTTAAAATGAGTCCGTATTATTAGAAAAAAAAAATACAGGTTGAATATATGAAGGTTGTCAACCTCAGAAATATGAACTGATACCGTGATACGCACAAGTCAACGCCGGATCAGATGCATTTGAAAATTAGGAGCATCATGAGGTCGTCTCCTCCTCGCCGTGGTGCAGAAAACATGCACCCTGCCATCTCACCGGGATGCAACCCCCATAACTAATGAGATAATTTCCTAGGGCTGCTTGTTTCAATTTCTATTATAAAAGTTGTTGAAAATTTTGAATTTTATAGTATGATTTTTTTTCATATTATATCAGCGTTGTATCCTATAGTTTTATCTTTAGAATTGTTACCAATATAATATAAAAATCTTGTAAAAATTAGTTTTGTTGCAAACAAGTCAGACAAGTCATTCTTATTTTAAGTTTCTCTGATTCCTTATATAAGTCGTTTTGGACTTAGGCATAAAAATAAAAAATTTAATTCAAACAACTTTGTTGTCCTTCACTTGTTCTGATTTTAAAAAGTACTCACTCTCTTCTAGAGTATAGCAAGTTTTTAGCTTAGTCACATTTATTAAAAAGATAAATAAGAAAATCATACTACTATAGTTGAGCCTGTGTCTAGAGTAGAATAGATACTTTAGAGGCAAAAGTTATATTTTACAATTATTAGGTTGCAATATTTAAAATAAATTTTAAACTATAAAATTTATTATAGTTCTAAACAAAGAGAATATATTACTTATTTGTCAGAGAGGTAGTATTTATTTGACAATATCTAACATAGAAAAAAATAAAAACACCTAAAAGCTATAAAACGATTTATATTTGAAGAAAATTAAGAATGATAAAACGAAAGTAAAAGGAACCAGAGCAGGAAACAAACGAGCCATGGAGTGAACAAACATTTTTTAAGGTGCTAACAAGGACTACTCCTATCCACTTGGCTCGGTCTACATAAAAACTCGTAGCTCGTTAGCTCGCTTAGCTCGTGACTAGCTCGGCTCGATTTTTTCCTAACGAGCTGAACAGGTATTTTAGCTCATTAGTATAACGAGCAAGTTTGAGCTGCTCGTCAGCTTAACGAGCTTAGCCCAACCAACTAAAGTAACAACAAAATACATGTTAGAATAATTATTTTATAATTTATTTGCTAGTGACTAGTTATTACTTGGTAACTTACTATTATAAGTTTATTACTATGGCTAATAGAATTATCGTATGGAAGTATGAAACAAATAACATGGGTGATCGATTGATAGAATCATAAAAATAGTAATGGAACTATCACTACCACAGAATCACTTAAAAACAGTGCCATATCAGTGCCGGTTATCTCTAAGCCGACACTAAAGCTGTATCATTGCCGGTTTAAAAACTCGAAGCCATTAAATTTTTTGAACTTGAACGGAACTAGCACTGTTACGCCACTTTTAGTGCCGGTTCCGTTTATGAACTAACACTAATGTATCAGTGTCTGTTCGTAAATGGAACCAGCACTGTTGCGGCGGTTCATTTGATCAACGGTTTACGCTTTAGGGTTTAGCATTTTTTAATAACAAATAAAAAATGTTAAAAATACAAAGGTAGCTTTTTTCATAATAAATAATAAATGTTAAAATACAAAGGTTTGCATTTTTAATAATAAATAATAAATTTTAAAATAAAAAGTTAGCAGGTATTAATAATAAGTTGTATGAAAATTTGATTAATGGTTTACACTTTATGGTTTACGATTTACGGTTTACAGTTTAGGGTTTATGGTTTTAGAATTTTTCGATAACAAATAATAAATGTTAAAAATACAAAGGTAGAATTTTTTATGATTTACGGTTTATGGTGTAAAATAAATGTTAACAGAAAAAGTTTTATTTATGGTGTAAAATATTTTTAAATTATTAAAGTAAAACGGTTTGTATTTGTTAATAACAATTTATAAATGGTAGTATAAAAACATTTCACCAGGTACAGTAAAAAAATCCATATTTATTAGCAGTAAATTTTGTATGTTAAAATAAAATGTGGTTATCTATTGATATTAAAATATTCTTCAGTGCCGGTTCTTAACTATAACCGGCACTGAAAAGCGCTATCGGTGTCGATTCCAGTTGGGACCGACACTGATAGTGCCTATTAGTGCTAGTTCTCTATAGAACTGACACTGATATGTCACTATCAATGTCAGTTCTTCATTCAAACCAGCACTGATACTCTTCCCATATATATATATATGTGCTGGGACTTAGCCATTTTTTCCCATCCCGTAGATTGTCTACTCGCTCATCGTCGTCCTATCGTCCTGCCATCCTGCCGTCCTGCGGTCCGGCCATCTCCGCCTCCGCCTCCATCATCCAACCATCCTGCCATCCTACCATCCGACCATCTCCGTCTCTGCCACCTAGTCTTTGTCGTTCGGCCATCTCCGCATCCACCGTTCGGCCATCTCCACCTTGGCCTTCGCCCGTCCAGCCGTCTCCGTCTCCACCCGTGCAAGGTTTTTATGCTACCAATCTCTCACATTATTTGGATTTAGGGTTTAGCTAGGGTTTTATCCATGCCACCATTATTCTTGTCAGTTACGCGAATGAATCTGTATAAGTTGATTATTTCTGTGTGTATATAATGTGAATCTCTGCAAGTGGATTATTTGGATTAATCTGTCTATGTATATAATACATAAATGTGGGTCTGGTCTCTTAAAAAAGATATGGCTGAAATGATCAAGTGTATGTACCTTGGCTTGCAATTTTTGTATACAATTTTTTAGTATACTTCTTAAAAGATCAAGTGTATGTACCTTGCCATGCATCAAGTGTATGTATATATTTGAGAATCTATATGTTTGAGTATACCTTTGATAACTGAAATGATCAAGTGTATGTATATGTTTGAGAATCTATATGTTTAAGTATACCTTTGATGACTGAAATGATTAAGTGTATGTATATGTTTGAGAATCTATATATTTGAGTATACCTTTTATGACTGAAATGATCAAGTGTATGTGTACGTTTTAGTATACTTTTGATAGAGTGTATGCATTTAACAATATTCAGTTTTATTTATTACGGTTTACATAAGTATTATTATACTTTTTCATCGTTGTCAAATATAACATGAATTAGGGACATGGCAAGTCTCCCAAGTGATAAATAGGGCACTTCCGCTAGACAGTGTGCTTCTAGCAGTAGAGGATCCCAAGTGATCAACCGACTAATGTTCCTAACAGTTGCCTCCTAAAAATCAATCATTGCTTCATCGGGCGTCGCAAGGTTTATACATTTGTACATTGCATATTCTATTAATATGGTAACAAAACTAATAAACTCATACGATATTATCTCACTATTGTAGATTCTAAGGAAACCCTTTGCCGATAACAATAACATTCACACGGGTGACATCCTTAAGATATCAACAAAAAATGGGTGCACTAATTTAGTTGAGGTTATGAGCTATGGAGGCAGGTTATGTCTCTACAAAGGGTGGGATACATTTAGTGACCGAGTCCACCTAGTAGAATGGGACTACGTGGAACTAACAATGCGACCCTCATTGTCTGTTATTGCTATTATTTACAATAATTTTGGTGACGAGAATACCACAATAAAAGTGAAGGACAATGATAACGGTATCTATAACAAACTCACATTACTTATTAGACATATATATTTTGTTTATGTAATTAAAGTAGTTTTTTATAATTACAGGTGAGGGTCCTAGCAATGCTACGAAGAAGGGGAAGCAGATAGCCAGTGAGGACGACACCGAGAAAATAGACTAACTGAAGAACATCTGTTATTTTGAAAATCAAATAGATGTGATTCTAGAAAGGAGGGCTCTTCTACAAGACATCTCGGTGGGTCTATTCTTCGAGACTCACTTATATGTATGCACAATCAATCCCTCGATCGTGAACAAGAAATTAGCGGTAAGCATTTTGCACATGTCATAATTGTAAACATCTATATATTTGCACTTGCCTCGTCTAACTAGCTACCAAAATATTTTATTCATAACAGTACTTTTCAAGATAGTATTATGAGAAGTACATCACACCTCACCTACACCAACAGACCTCGCACATCCAAGTGATAGCAGCAGGATGCACAGTAGCCCTAGTTGCAGTGCATAAAACAACAGATGGACGGTGCTACCTGACGACTGGTTTTGGTCAATTTCTACGAGCCAATGATTTAGTTGTCGGCATAGTATGCGCTTTTCATTTCCACATCAACAATGGTGCACTGGAGGCAACTATTTATATAATTTAGCTTGTGTTTGAGTTTGTAAGAACAATGTCACATTTGAAACTTATGGAAACATTTATATACATATGTTCTGATATTTTAAGTTAATATATGTCATATTAATTTGATTTTAGATTGTCCGCGTAATATGATGTAAGCCATGCAAATGAATTTAGCATATATGTGCATTTGGATATAGAATTAATACAGCGTGGTTTATATATAAAAAATAGCGTGAAATACACAATAGCGTCGGTTCGTGCTCCAAACCGGAACTGAAAACGCCTATCAATGCGGGTTCTATTATTGAACCGGCACTGATACGTGCGTATCAGTGCAGGTTCGGTTCTGGAACAGCCACTGATACGCATTTTTAGTGCCAGTTCTAGAACTGCCATTGATAGTTGTCGACTATCTGTTCTGACTAACCAGTGGTGGTTCAGAACCCATCACTGATAGCCATTTTGATCTGACACTGACGTCTGTTCCTATAGCAGTGTATGGATGTTTGAATTTTAGAACCTTATGTACTCTATTTATTTCATATTTTGATGTTTGATATGTGATTATACCATCTTTTAAAAAAAGGAATAAGTCTAAATAACCCCCTCACATATTGTTGATTGATTACTTAACCCCTTGACCTAATAAACGAAGTGTTTAACCCCCTAACCTTTTAAATATCGTTTACTACCCTCTAAAGTAGTTTTGTAGACTGGTTTTACCCTATTGACGTGTCATGTTGGACAAGATTGCTTTTTTTCTTGTTCTTCCTCGTCTTCTCGTCATCATCTCCTTGATGCTAACGCCACTGCCGAATCCTTTCACCTATGGAAAGAAGTAGAAGGGAAAAAAATTATGCTGATTGGTGTGAGGTGGCTGATTGATGTCTAACGTATTGCTATTGACTAGTTTTTCTTATCCTGTGAATGCATTACCTGAAATAATTTCTGCCTCATCCAACGTGACATGCCAGTAAGATAAAACCAGTTTACAAAATCACCTTATGCCCTTAAGTAAACAATATTTAAAAGGTTAAGGGGTTAAGTTTATTAGGTCAGAAATTAAATAATCAATCAACAATACATGAGAAGGTTATATAGACTTATTTCTTTAAAAAATTGGCTTGTGGGCTAAATGAGCTGGACCGAGCCAAGCTAGATTTTCTGCTCGTTAACAAGCCAGACCAAGCTGGCTCATTAACATATCGAGCTATAACCAGTCGAGCAGCCTCGTTATTCAGCCTACACTTGCCAATAAAATGACTTCCGTGAGTACACAGGAGAATAGTAAAACGGAGCTATCTCAAAACGTAGAATGACTTCAACAAATGGCGTAACATGATACATGTGTTTATTCAATTCGTCGACCTGAGATTCGTGGAAGGCCTCATGCATGCAAATGATCCCATCCGAGTCAACAATGATGCAACAGTTGGCTAACCATGTCGAGGCAAGATATCAATCAAAGCTAGCCGGCGACGGCAGGTGCTGTCACGTTAGTGACATGCATGCTGCAGCCACGGCCTCAAAAGACTAGCTAGTACTATCCCAATATAATTTTATTTTCTAAAATAGTTTTGTTTCTTGTATACTCCTCTGTACTAACATATCG
Source organism: Zizania latifolia (assembly GCA_000418225.1). NCBI lineage: Eukaryota > Viridiplantae > Streptophyta > Magnoliopsida > Poales > Poaceae > Zizania > Zizania latifolia. The sequence goes on along the minus strand of KE372843.1, from coordinate 38,201 downwards.
AGTTTTTAGTCTAGACACATTGTCGGTAGATCACCGAGCAGTTCACCAGTACCTGAGGTGGTGATTAGATGTATAAGGGAAGCGTAGCGTCTTTGAACCCGATGGTTGACTCTAGTAAATAAGAGCCAAGATTTATACTGGTTCAGGTCTTCCGAAGGATAATAGTCATATGTCTAGTGTTTTGGTGTATTATATGGTGTCTAAGCTTACAAAGCAACGCGCTCAAGCTATGAAGGCTTAAGACGTTGAAAGCAAGATGAATAAGATGTATCTAGGGGGTGTCTCGCCCCCTTTATATACTTAAGGGACGAGCTCAATAACCCAGAACTCTATCCTGAGTTGATTTCTTTAATATCTATAATTGTCTACTAAACTCGGGTGCTAATTTCGTAATTATAAGGATCCTGGTACAAATATATCTCTTCATACTAGACGCGGGATTTGGTTTCCCGATAAGGACTAAACCTTCCTTTTTGGTTTCAAACCCCCTTCATGGGCCGTACCAGACTCCAATGCTGAGCTTGGCATGCTCTCGGTCCGGACTGATAAGTCTATTTCAGAGTACCTAGGAGCCATATCCTTAGCCGACAGCTGCGGGACGGCATGGCCGGCGGGAGTAGCGTGGGTTTAGTGGGGTGTCGAGGTGGCTAGCGCCGCCCCGTGCCACCGGCCTCCTCACTCACCGCCTCAGCTTTCTCTACTCCGTCGGATCTTCTTCTCTTCCACGTGACAAGCATCTAGAGAAGAATCTCACAGGCAAAGTTTAGGGACCTTCCCATAGATTTTTTTCCCCTTCTCCCTTGCATGCCCTTCCTCCCAATTATTGACTGATTGGCCATTAAGCGACGTTTGAGCCAACATGTTATCAGAGCATGATTAATTAAATATTTACTATTAAAAAGTTAAAAATAGATATATCTTATTTTAAAAAATAATATTGAAATTTTTATAAAAATAGTTAGAAAAGCTTACCGTCATAATTGGGTGATCATCTCGGCCAAAGTCAGCTATATCTAACGGGGCCTCACTTTTATCTATACTAGACGGCGAGGCGCGTGTTGCGCGCCTGTGAAAAGTATATTGTTTGCACAAATTATAACAATGAGAATACATATAAGTATACGTATTATTTTGGAATTGAAAACTAGATTGCACTCAGTTCGAATGCAAAATAAAAATACTTACTACAGATGATTTTTGTTTTTGTGTAAATGAGTGCTACCTTGGTCATTTTATCTTGCGTCTATCTCCGTCAGATACTCCAAATCCAACAGTGGTAGCAGCTGAACGACAGCACCTAACATAGGCAATTAGACATATAAGATGTTAGCTTCCTTCATGTCTGGAAAAATAACACCCCATGTATCGAAGAAAAAACATTCATCATCGAAGAAAACGGAAGATGCAAATATACACAAGCACATAGCACCACAAGAAACCTGGGGTAACAGTTCTAACTGAACTAGAAGACCTTTTAAGTTATCTAATGAATAAATTCAATGAAAAATCTAAAAAGAGAAATACATACCTCCCCCGCTCATGCAATGATGCTAGCAAATATTTCACACATGGGTCATTGTGGTCAACACCAGGAAGCTGCAATTTAAGGGAAAAAAAGAGAGGGTCAAATTACACAACTGAAATGTCTAAATGTATAGCATGTCATTGATTCAAAACCAACACTTACAGAGTTAAGGATGGATGTAACAAATGATTTGTCTTCAAACAGCTTGCTCATTCATATCAGACTGACCAGACATGTTGGCAACTTGGACAGACATTTAGAGAGCTCTGCACAACACAGGTTGATTAAACATAGACTATAGAGAATGAAAGTGTTTTAATATATGGTTAAACAAAAGCTTTTCATCATAAATTCATAATGATTATGAATGGAAAAGAAAAATACATATGTATAGCAAACAAGAAAATCAATGAGCTGTGCTTGGTGTTATTGTTATCTTCTTAAAGAATGTATCAAATGACAACTATGACACCAAGTGCTCACAATTTATCTTCAGAAAAAAGAACGTGTTTTGCCATTGAGTTTTATCTAAGAAATAAACTTCTTTAACAGTCTAGGTGTAAACCTATTTATGTAGATCCTGTTAGCATGTGAACTAATAAAATGAGATCCATGGCCGCAAAACACAAAATGGTAACGCAAAACGCAGAACGCAAAACGCAAAACGTAAAACCGTAAAACCAAAACCTAAACACAAAACATAAAACCCAGAACGCAAAACGCAAAACGTAAAACCCAAAACGCATAACGCATAACACATAACGTAAAATGCAAAACACCAAATGTAAAATGCAAAACGCAAAATGGAAACCACAAAACGCAAAATGCAAAACACTAAACTCTAAACCCTAAACACTAAACACTAAACATCAAATGCAAAACACAAAACGTAAAACGTAAAACCCTAAACCCTAAATGCAAAACACAAAACACAAAACGCAAAACTCAAAACGCAAAATGCAAAACAAAAACGTAAAACGCAAAACCCTAATCCCTAAACCGAACACCCCAATCACAAAACACAAAACGCTAAACAAAAAACAAAAAACAAAAAACGAAAAACACAAAACACAAAACGCAAAATGCAAAACACTGAACCCTAAACACTAAACCCTAAACACTAAACACTAAACCAAACGCAAAACACAAAACGCAAAACGCAAAACCCTAAACCCTAACTCTAAACCCTAAACTCTAAACCCTAACGCTAAACTCAAAACGCAAAACGCAAAACACAAAACACAAAACACAAAACACAAAACACAAAACACAAAACCCAAAACGTAAAATACAAAACGCAAAACATAAAACACAAAACGTAAAATACAAAACGTAAACCCTAAACCCTAAACCAAAAACCCTAAACGCAAAACGCAAAACCCTAAACCCTAAACCGAAAACCTAAATGTAAAACACAAAACACAAAACGTAAAACGCAAAACATAAAATGCAAAATACAAAACCCAAAACCCAAAACCCAAAATGAAAAACACCAAACGCAAAACACAAAACGCAAAACGCAAATCACAAAATGCAAAACGTAAAACCCAAAACACAAAACGCAATACACAAAACCCAAAACCCAAAACCCAAAACGCAAAACGCAAAACGCAAAACACAAAACGCAAAACGCAAAATACAAAACACAAAACGCAAAAAATAAAAAAGCAAAACGCAAAATGCAAAACACAAAACACAAAATGGAGAATACAAAATGTAAAACGCAAAACACAAAATGAAAAAGCAAAACACTAAACCCTAAACCCTAAACCCTAAAACTAAACACTAAAGAATAAACACAAAACACAAAACGCAAAATACAAGACGGAGAGAGCAAAACGCAAGACAGAAAACACAAAACGCAAAACGCAAGACAGAAAACACAAAATGCAAAACGCAAATCAGAAAACCCAAAACCCAAAACGTAAAACGCAAAACGCAAAACGCAAAACACAAAACACAAAATGCAAAACCCAAAACACAAAACGCAATACACAAAACCAAAATCCAAAACGCAAAACGAAAAACGCAAAACGCAAAACACAAAACGCAAAAGGCAAAACACAAAACACAAAACACAAAATCAAAAGGCAAATGGCAAAATGCAAAAAGTAAAACACAAAACGCAAAACGGAAAACACAAATGCAAAACACAAAACACAAAATGCAAAAAGCAAAACACAAAACCCTAAACCCTAAATCGAACACCCTAATCACAAAACACAAAAAGCAAAACAAAAAACACAAAACACAAAACACAAAACACAAAACACAAAACACAAAACGGAAAACACAAAACGAAAAATGCAAAACACTGAACCCTAAACACTAAATCATAAACACTGAACACTAAACACTAAACCAAACGCAAAACGCAAAGCGCAAAGTGCAAAACGCAAAACCCTAAACTCTAAACCCTAACGCTAAACTCCAAACGCAAAACACAAAACGCAAAACACAAAACCCAAAACCCAAAACGCAAAATGCAAAACGCAAAACACAAAACGCAAAACGTAAAATACACAACGCAAACCCTAAACCGAAAACCCTAAATGCAAAACGCAAAACGCAAAACGCAAAACGCAAAACCCTAAACCCTAAACCCAAAACGCAAAACACAAAACGCAACACACAAAACACAAAACGCAAAATGCAAAACCCAAAACACAAAACGCAATACACAAAACCCAAAACCCAAAACGCAAAACGAAAAACACAAAACGCAAAATACAAAAGGCAAAACACAAATCACTAAACCAAAAAAAATCAAAAGGCAAAATGCAAAATGCAAAACGCAAAATGCAAAACGCATAAGGGAAAACACAAAACGCAAAATTCAAAAAGCAAAACACTAAACCCTAAACACTAAACACAAAACGCAAAACGCAAAATACAAAACGCAAAACGCAAGACGAAAAACGCAAAACGCAAGTTGGAAAACACAAAACGCAAAACACTAAACTCTAAACCATAAAAACTAAACACTAAACACAAAATAAAAAACGCAAAACAATAAACCCTAAACCGAAAACCCTAAACGCAAAAAGCAAAACGCAAAACGCAAGACGAAAAACGCAAAACGCAAGATGAAAAACACAAAACGCAAAACACTAAACCCTAAAAACTAAACACAAAATATAAAACGCAAAACGCAAAACGCAAAACGCAAAACCCTAAACCGAAAACCCTAAACGCAAAACGCAAAACGCAAAACGCAAAACACAAAACGTAAAACACAAAACGGAAAACAAAAAGAGAAAACACAAAACGCAAAACCCAAAACACTAGACTCTAAACCCAAAACACTAAACACTAAACCCTAACGCTAAACTTAAAACACAAAACACAAAACGTAAAATGCAAAACCCTAAACCCTAAACTCTAAACCCTAAACGCAAGAGGCAAAACGCAAAAAGCAAAACACAAAAAGCAAAACGCAAAACGTAAAACGCTAAACACGAAACTCAAAACAATAACGCAAAACGCAAAACTCAAAACCCTAAAACCAAAACCTAAACAGAAAACACAAAACCCAAAACGCAAAACGCATAACGCATAACGCATAACGCATAACGCAAAACGTAAAACGCATAACGCAAAATGGAAAACACAAAATGCAAAACACAAAACACAAAACACTAGACTCTAAACCCTAAAAACTAAACACTAAACCGTAAACACAAAACGTAGAACGCAAAACGTAAAACGCAAAACCCTAAACCCTAAATGCAAAACAGAAAACAGAAAACACAAAACTCAAAACGCAAAACAAAAACACAAAACGCAAAACCCTAAACACTAAACCCTAAACCGAAAATCACAAAACCCAAAACCCAAAATGCAAAATGCAAATCAAAAAACGGAAAACACAAAACACAAAATGCAAAATGCAAAATGCAAAACACTGAACCCTAAATACTAAACCCTAAACACTGAACACTAAACACTAAGCCCAAACACTAAACACAAAACGCAAAGCGCAACACGCAAAACACAAAACACAAAACGCAAAACCCTAAAGCCTAAAGCCTAAACCCTAAACTCTAAACCCTAACGCTAAACTCAAAACGCAAAACACAAAACGCAAAACGCAAAACCCAAAACCCAAAACACAAAACGCAATACACAAAACCCAAAACCCAAAACGCAAAACACAAAACGCAAAACGCAAAGCGCAAAACACAAACACAAAACACAAAACACAAAACACAAAAAATCAAAAGGTAAAAGGCAAAATGCAAAGCGCAAAACGGAGAACACAAAATGTAAAACGCAAAAGACAAAATGCAAAAAGCAAAACACTAAACCCTAAACCTTAAAACTAAACACTAAACACAAAACACACAATGCAAGACGGAAAATGAAAGACGCAAGACAGAAAACACAAAACACAAAACGCAAAACACTAAACCCTAAACCATAAAATCTACACACTAAACACTAAACGCAAAATGCAAAATGCAAAATGCAAAACACAAAACGAAAACGCAAAAGTCAAAACCCTAAACCCTAAATGCCAAACGGAAAACACTGAACCCTAAACCCTAAACACTAAACACTAAACCCTAATGCTAAATGCAAAACACAAAATGCAAAACCCTAAACCCTAAACTCTAAATCCTAAACGCAAAACACAAAACCCTAAAACCAAAATCTAAACACAAAACCCAAAACCCAAAACGCAAAACGGTAAACACAAAATGCAAAACCCTAAACCCTATACGAAAAAAGTAAAACGCGAAAAGCAAAACCTAAAGTGCAAAACGATAAAGCAAAAAGCAAAACACAAAACAGAAAAAGCAAAACAGAAAAATGCAAAACCGAAAACCCAAAAAGCAAAATGGAAAATGTAAAACGTAAAACGACAACACAAAACACAAAACCCTAAACCCTAAATCAAAAAATCAAAATGCAAAATGCAAAACACAAAACGCAAAATGGAAACGCAAAACGCAAAACCCTAAACCCTAAACCCTAAACGCAAAACGCAAAACGCAAAACGTGAAACGCAAAACAAAAAAACACAAAACGCAAAACGCAAAACATAAAACGCAAAACACAAAACATAAAACGCAAAGCGCAAAAGGCAAAACCCAAAACGCAAAACACAAAACGCAAAACGCAAAACACAAAACGCAAAACGCAAAACGCAAAACGCAAAACACAAAACGCAAAATGCAAAACGCAAAACGCAAAACGCAAAACATAAAACCCAAAACCCAAAACCCAAAACACAAAACGCAACACACAAAACAAAAAACACTAAACACAAAATGCAAAACGCAAAACGCAAAACGCAAAACGCAGAACGCAAAACGCAAATGTCAAAAGGCAAAAAGCAAAAGGCAAATCGAAAAACGCAAAACGTAAAACTCTAAACCATAAACCCTAAACACTAAACACTAAACGCAAAACACAACGCAAAACGCAAAACACAAAACGCAAAACACAAAACTCAAAATGCAAAACACTAAACTCTATACCCTAAACAATAAATACTAAACACTAAACACAAAACAAAAACGCAAAATCCTAAACCCTAAATGCAAAACGCAAAACGCAACATGCAAACAAAAACCAAAAACCCAAAAAAAACATAAAACATAAAACGCAAAACACAAAACGCAAAACGCAAAACGCAAAACCCAAAACGCAATACACAAAACCCAAAACCCAAAACGCAAAACAGAAAACGCAAAACACAAAACGCAAAATAAAAAACGCAAAACGCAAAACGCAAAACACTAAACCCTAAACCCTAAAATCTACACATTAACAGTAAACGCAAAATGCAAAATGTAAAACGCAGAACAAATTCGCGAAAGTCAAAACCCTAAACCCTAAACACAAAACGCAAAACGCAAAACACTAAACCCTACACCCTAAACACTAAACACTAAACCTTAACGCTAAAAGCAAAACACAAAACGCAAAACACTAAACACTAAACCCTAACGCTAAAATGAAAAACACCAAACGCAAAAAGCAAAACGCAAATCACAAAACGCCAAACAGAAAACGCAAAACCCAAAACACAAAACGCAATACACAAAACCCAAAAACCCAAACCCAAAACTCAAAACGCAAAACGCAAAACGTAAATCACAAAACACAAAACGCAAAACACAGAACACAAAATGCAAAAAATAAAAAGGCAAAATGCAAAACATAAAACGCAAAACACAAACAAGAGAACACAAAATGTAAAACGCAAAACGCAAGATCGAAAACACAAAACACAAAACGCAAAACACTAAACCCTAAACCCTAAAAACTACACAGTAAACACAAACACAAAACGCAAAACGCAAAACACTAAACCCTAAAAACTACACTATAAACACTAAACAGAAAACGCAAAAGACAAACCCTAAACCCTAAACGCAAACCAAATGCAAAACGCAAAACACAAAACACCAAACAAAAACCCAAAACGCAAATAGCAAAACGCAAAACGCAAAACGCAAAACCATAAAACCCTAAACCCTAAACACTATATGCTAAATTCAAAACCAAAAACGCTAAACGCCAAACCCTAAACCCTAAACACTAAATGCTAAACACAAAATGTGAAATGCAAAACGCAGAACTATAAAACCCTAAACCCTAAACGCAAAACGCAAAACGCAAAACACAAAACGCAAAAAGGAAAACACAAAACACAAAATGCAAAACGCGAAACACAAAATGCAAAACGCAAAATGCAAAACTCTAAACCCTAAACGCAAAACACAAAACGCAACACGCAACACGCAACACGCAAAATGCAAAACACAAAATGCAAAACGCAAAATGCAAAACACAAAATACTAAATCGTAAACCCTAAACACAAAACCCAAAACACAAAACGCAAAACACAAAATGAAAAACGCAAAACACAAAACGCAAAACGCAAAACAGAAACCCAAAACGCAAATTACAAAATGCAAAACGCATAATGCAAAACGCAAAACCCTAAACCCTAAACCCAAATCACTATATGCTAAATTCAAGACCTAAAACGCTAAACGCAAAACCCTAAACCCTAAACATTAAACACTAAAAGCTAAACGCAAAACGTGAAATGCAAAACGCAAAACTATAAAAACCTAAACCATTACGCAAAACGCAAAACGCAAAACATAAAACGCAAATTGGAAAACACAAAACGCAAAACGCAAAACGCAAAATGCAAAATGAAAAACACAAAACAAAAAATGCAAAATGCAAAACTCTAAAACCTAAACCCTAAACCTTAAACGCAAAACACAAAACGCAACACGCAAAACACAAAACGCAAAACACAAAATGGAAAGCACGAAATGCAAAACGCAAAATGCAAAACGCATAACACTAAACCCTAAACCCTGTACACAAAACGTAAAACGCAAAACGCAAAACGCAAAACGCAAAACACTAAATGCAAAACCCAAACGCAAAACGAAAAAATGAAAAATGAAAAATGAAAACGCAAAACGCAAAACGCAAAAAGAAAAACCCTAAACACAAATACCAAAACACTAAATGCAAAATGCAAAACGCAAAACGTAGAATGCAAAACGTAGAACGCAAAACGTAAAACG
>KE372842.1:340813-358146 GCA_000418225.1 Zizania latifolia | reverse complement strand
AGGTCGATAGCTTTATTTTGATAGGTTTCACGGTAAATCTACTCTTCATGATATGTCACGTCATATAATTTCCACTATGTCATCATTGCTCTTTATTCAATACTTCACCAACAGATATCCAATTACTACTTATATTTTTTGTTTATCTTATCAGTTGCAGGATCAAACTGATTGGCACGCCACGAACCGCAAATTTAGGACCTGCACTAGAGTTAAACAGATCTCTCAGGCCACGCGTGTGACCAAAAACTTCACCAACAGATATCCAATTACACTTCATGAGGATTGCATGGTAATATGTACAACAATATGCAAAATTAAAAAAATATCAATACAGCAACAACTTCAAAGCTTATGATTTATAATCAATAAAATACAATGAGCATATCGTTAAATTTGATTTAGGCATCAATATATGTCGTTTTTTTTCATGTTTTCAAACTATCTTATTATTTGTTCATTTCACTTTGAAATAAACTTGTATTCTTGTAGTAAGTTTACAAATACAATAAATTTACAAATCAACATTCAACAATATTGCATGTCTGCATCAAAGCTGGAAGGAGGTGGGGATCGGAGCAAATGTGAGCAATATACCAGGTTCGCCGTAGAGACCAGACTGCTAGAGGGCACCAAGGGGCGCATGGCGGCGCCTGGCCATAGCCTGCAGAAGACCGTCGGTGCCTGGCCACAGGGGGTGTAGGGGGGCCGGGCCACCGAGGCACCGCTGGCCGGCGCCGGGCACGTGGGGCTAGGACGGGGTGTAGCGAGCGGGGGCGGAGGCAGGCTGGAGCATCGGCGGCGGGTGAGGGCAAGGGCTAAGGGCGGGTGTAGTCGAGCGCTACGAGTGCGGGTGTGTGCTAGCGCCTGGTGGTTGGCGTCCAGATGTGCGAGCGGAGGCCTGGAGGCTGGAGCTGCAAGTGTTGTGCTAGACTGCTAGGGTTTTTCATAGGCTGATGGGCTCTTGGGTTGTGCTATGGGTTGAGGCGCTAAAGTGTTGAACTACGAGTACTACTAGTTTAGGCTAGGCTGTAGGGGGGCGCGCGCCCCCTAGCCCCCCGTTGGATCCGCCCCTGCCTAACGGGACTTTGAGCCAACCACAATAGGGAGATTAGATCATATACCATCTCTTTATATGGAAAATTGAAAATTTATCATTTACATCTCACTAACATATAGGGTCATCTCAGCTCAATGACATATGGACCAGGAGGGTAAATCCTTAATTTTCATCTAAATGGAGGATATATGATCAAAGCTTAAAAGTTAAAAGTTATGCAGAATTTCTATTAGCAATTTAGCTGATGAAATGGGTTAAATCTTAAATGATGTCAAAATTAATAGTTGATTCTAGTTTCGATATTTCACAAATATCAGCCAAAAAGCCTATGTGTATATGTTCTTGTGATACGCGGATGATAGCACATAATCTCATGAAGCACAAGCAAAATTCATTAGCCAAAAAACATATTTGTATATGTTCTTGCCACCAATCCATCTTCCATGGCCTCCTCTGCTGTTGCAGATCATAGTGGCAGGCGCTGACGATGCGTGGTTGCATCATGCCACCGTTGGACTCCAAATTCACCCTGATGTGCTATTCTCGGTTGAAACTTTCCCTTACCACAGCTAAACCTAGGGATACATGTGGCAGATCATAGTGGCAGGCGCTGACAATGCGTGGTTGGGATAGATTTGGATCAGATACACGTGGGATTGAATCCGGATAGCATTATTTACCATATTTTATCTCGGATTGAAATATGAACCTGAATATTTTTGGATGTGAATATAAAAAAGATAGTTCTAATTTGAATTCATATTGGTATGTTTACTAAGTTCAACTTGGAATAAAAATCATAAAATATGAATACGAATTTACATTCGGATGTTTACTAAGTTCACAAATTCTTTACAAGAATCAAAGTGTCAGGACATTCTTTGGAGAAATATACGTGGAACTATGGATCCAAGCTTGGATTTGTGATATGTGGTGTGCAAGGGGAGACATCGGTGGCACCAGGGGCCGTGTCGCGCATAGGAGGTGACGGTGACGGTGCAAGGAGGGGCATATGGAGCGATGAAAGTGGCTTGAGGGGATGCTGCCAACAGCACCAGGGGGTGCGAGGGTAACGACGGTGAGCGAGAGAATGTGGATTAATCAACAAGTGAACAACAACCAAACGAAGCGAACAATTAATCGCTGAAATTTCTGATTTGCCACAACAACGGATACGAATATATCTGTTTTCATTTCTAGATCTGACCGAAATCTAGATACTCACATCCACATTCAGAGTTGCTAAATGAATTCGGATGTATCTAATTCATCGTCCACATTTAATTCAGACGTGAATATGACTATCCATATTTATATTTTATCATATACGAATATAGATATTATGGATTCTGTCGTCCATATCCATCCCTAGCTATACCTCCACCATTCTCTAGATTGAAGCTCACCCTTGTCTTCATAAAATAAAAGTAGTAAGCCATCTACTCAAGGATAACTGAGCAACCATCTAGGTCATCCTAAAATGACCTACTCATGATGGCTTCCTTAAGGATCATTGAACATTGATGACTAAAGACTAACTCAGGATTGCATATTCAGCGGAGCAAAAGGAAAATAAAAATAGTGAGTGGTATTTATTATATTATCTTATATGTGTGTATGACATAAGGTTTTTAGGCCTGATTATCATTCATCCAAGTGTTGTTTGATCAATTTGGCTAGGAGACAAGTTGTAAGGGATTAGGAATCATACCACCTAGTCCTAATAATACATGATTGGAAGTATTAGGATCGATGATCCATACCAATGCATTTCGTAATAGGATTACCTTGAAGTCCCACCCACTACGGGAAAACAGCTCTTCACCGAGTGCCTAGATCTTTGCCGAGTGTATTTTTTCGGGCACTCGGCGAAGAGCGTTGTTCGCCAAGTGCCAAAAAATACACTCGATGAACTTTCAAAAATACACTCGGCAAAATTTGACACTCAGTAAAAAATAAAAAAAATGGAACTAACGGACGTCATGACGGCGTGTCTAGATGGGCAAAAAAAAATTCTAGGAAAAAACACTAGGCAAACTCAAAAGAGCCCTCATTTATGTAAAATAATATTTCGAGCCTATGTGATATTTACAACTTGGTTTGAGTTTAAACATTTTTCTATACTCAAAATACAATATATCTTATTCCATGTAAATTTTTTGTATTTTTTTAGGTTAGTTTGCTATTTTTAATTCATTAAGTATGTTTCTAGTTTTTAAATTGAAATAGGTGAAATTTGAACTGCAAGTGCTTGAAATAATAAAACCAAAATTTATAGAAAAATCATATTCATGTTTTTGAGACCATTTTTAGTTCTTATCCACTAAATTGAAAGAAATTTTGAAAAATCTAGGTTGCGACACTAGATCGGCATTGTGGAGTTTAATGATTTTTTAATTTAAAAAAAATCAAATGAAGTCTGAAAAACACGAGATATGTTATGATGTTATGATATGATACATAAATATTAAATACTATGATAAAAATTTAAAAATATTTCGAGAAAGTTGTCATGTAAGATATTAAGAAACCAGAGATTCTCTGGGAAGGAATTAGGGTTTAAAGAAGGAATGGGTTAGGTTTAAAAGCAAATTAATGGTTAAATCTTTGTTTGAACTTGAAACTTTTTCTAAAATCAAAATACAACATAGCTTATCTCATGTAAAAATTTGGTATTTTTTAGGCCATTTTACTATTTTTAATTCATTAAGTGTGTTTCTAGAATTTATATTCAAATAAGTCAAATTTGAACTACAAGTGCATGAAATAATGAACCAAAATTTATAGAAAAATCATATTCATATTTTTAAGTTCATTTGTAGGCCTTACCCACTATATTTAAAAATATTTCACAAAAATTGTTAAGTCAGAGAATGAAAAACACATTTGACAAAATTGAAAAAAAATCAGCGCCCCACCTTTTTTTCAGCGTGCCACGCTGTTTTTCAAAATTCCTGCTCTTTTTTCACTCCCCATCCTTTAAATTCAAACTCCCCCTCTCCTCCCTCACTCTCACAACTCCTCCACATCTGGCCAGTCCCCTCTTTTCCTCTCCGCCTGGCACTCCGGTGCCCCTCCCTCGCCACCGGCAACCCTCCCTCAGCGTCACGCCGTGCCTCGCCCTGACCCAGCGCCGCTCCCCAGCCCCGGTGGCTCGGTGCCACACCACGCCCTGCCCCAGCGCCGGTGCCGTGTCGCACCCCACCGTGCCCCTCCCTGGCGACCCGCGCCACCCTATCCTGCCCCGACGCCACGCCATCGCCGCGCGTCGCGCCATTGCTGTGCCGCACCATCACGGGCCTCGCCATGCCTGCCAAGTGTTCGACGAAATGTCGCCTCCTGTTTTTTTTATTTTCTGTTTCTTTGCTTGTCGAGTGCCAAATTTTGACACTCGGCAAACCCACCGTCATTTCCATGCGCACATTGTTATGTCACTTTTTTCGCCGAGTGTCATGTGTGGCATTCGGCGAAGGGTTCACCGAGTGTTCGATAAAAAACACTCGATGAAACCCTGTTCACCAAGTATTCTTCGTCAAGTGTGGCACTCGATGAACCGCTGTTTTCCCGTAGTGACCACTGCCTATATATAGGGAAGCAAAGTTGAGTGGAGGAGACGTCCAATCCTCCCTATAGCACTAAAGCCCTAAATAACACCTGATATACTCAGCATTGAAAGGGGCGCGTACATAATCCAACCCATCAAAATTATTCAGTATTTCTCTATGACATCTAGACTGACAAATCAGGGCAACACTTCAATGACTTCACAAACGGTTAGTGGTTGATTTTATTCTGCAATTAGTGGTGATCATGTTGGCTAAGTACTCATGTATCACAAAATAGTGATAATGATTTTATTAGCAAGCAATGATAAGAATTTGTTGTGTGAGACTAAGGAATTTCTATTATCCAAATTTAATATGAAAGATCTCGACGAAGGATCTTATGTTTTGGGTATTGAAATCACCAAGATAGATGTAAAGGAGTCTTGGATTATCTCAAAATGCTTATATTTATAGAATAATAGAAATATATAATATGGTTAAGTGTTCTGCATCACCTGCTCTAATTATGAAGGGCATCAAGTTCAGATTGTTTCAAAGCCCAAAAACTCAATTAGAAAATGATGAAATGAAAATGGCACTGTATGATTTAGCTGTGTGAAGACTGATGTATGCACAAGTCTGTATATGACCAAATTTGGCATTTGTTAACAGGATGCTTGGCTGATTTTTGTCTAATCTAGGCGTTTCTCACTAGAAGGCAATAAAGAAAGTCTTGTGTTATTAGCAAGGAACTAAGCATTACAAACTCAAATATAGAAATTGTGATAAGCTTGAAGTCCTAGGCTACTCAGATGCTAATTTCACATGGTATTTAGATATTAAGAAATTCACATCAGTTTATGTTTTCACCCTTGCAAGAGGAACAATTTTATAGAAAAGCTCTAAACAAATATTGATTGCATCGTCGATAATGTAGAGTGAATTTGTGGCATGTTACCATGCAAGCAACGGGTAGGTAATATGACTTAAGAATTTTATCTCGAGATTAAAAGTAGTAGACAATATTGTAAGACCACTTGCAATATACTATGATAATGAAAATGAAGATGCATTATTCTATACGAGTAAAAACAAGTCAAGTGAAGCTGTGAAACATATTGATTTTAAGTAATGTTATGAAAGAGTTTCGAAGTTGTAACGGAGAAGAATATTTGGATACCCAAGCATTTCGAGGTGTGGTTCAATTCTTTGGGGATTTTGATTTGATTTTCTGCAAGAAGATTATTAGTTGACTGATTTGCCAATCATCGTAGGCTTCGGGAGTGTGAAGTTTTCTATTGCTTTCTTTCCATTCTCAGCTTTGCTACATGATATGTAAATTAATGCTCTTTCGTTAACAACGTGAGTAAAACATCAAGAGAGAAGTAAGCACCTTCAAGCTATTGCCGTAAAGACATTGAACAACATACATATGAAGTGATTCTTTTCCAAATTCTCCTAACTATTCGAGCAAATAATTCGGTTGCATCCACATGTTTTTTAATCATTCCATCATGGCAGTTTAGGACTGTTGTCGCTGATACAACAACATCTTTAATAATGCCCATTCTACACACATGATCGATGCTGATGAGGGCGGTCTGATGGGGAATCAATAATGTTCAGAATCCAGCTGCAGTGGGATTATTAAAGATCACACTTTTTCGAACTTCTTATTTCACCGGAAATAAGGTAGTGTTTGGTTCGTTCAATGAAGCTAAATAGAATGGCATCATCCTAGATGTATTGATTCAAGATGAGATGGTCCTAAATGAGGTGATACAAGTATATTGTTTGGTTAAATATATGAGATACACATAAATGTGTTTAGTTGGTTGTACGGGACGATATACACATATGTTTAATTGCTTACAAAATATATATTATATTTATGTGTAGCTTAATTAATTTTTCGTAATAATAATTTTTATATTTGTAACTATCAATGCACTATGCTAATTAGTATTAATATTTATTAATTATCGTTAATGATAACTTAAGGTATCACTATTCATCACAAAATACCCATAATAATAACTATTTATGGCTAATAACATCTAATTATAATTAATTTTTAGCTAAAAATCCTTAGTAGCCACTAATCTTAACTAATCATAAATAATTAGTGTAGTTAATAGAAATGGACGGTGTTGTTCGCTTGTTTTTGCCGTATGGAACGGTTCAACATCTAGAAAAATATTCTGGAAATCTGAACCAATCTATCCTAGACGGTCTCATGCAATACAACCAACGAACTCATTCTTCGAAGCAGTATTGAACCAGATGACTTGCAACTAAACACTGTATAAATAATTCAGTTCATCGTGAAGGTGAAAAATTCTGGACGCAACGGCTGCATTTTTCCAGTTCAGAAACCGAGTATCCTACCGCTGACTAACGGTTTACGAGGAAAACGAAGGCCCTGACTAGAGAGACTTGCTCTGTCAGCAACTGAGATTCTGACTGTTGAAAATGGACCGGATTAATTAGGGGAACAGATGAAGTCCATGTCCTCGACATCGACCGGACTTCCTCCATTATGTGTACCAGACAAGGATACACTGTTCATGTCATATGGCTGAGCAGCAGCATCAATGAAATTATCATGTGCTCCTCGCCAAATAAGGATACTGTTCATGTGATATGGCTGAGCAGCAGCAGCAATGAAATTATCCTGTGCTCCTCGCCGGAGAAACGTTTTGTGGCAGACCATGCGTCGTTCTCAGCTACATTTCCACCTTCCAAAACCTAGCAACTCTAACATGCAATCTCCGAGTTGCATGAGAGCAACAACAACTTATTAATCTTGATTTACCACCACGTACATGTCAGCAGCAGACAGAAGAAAACTAGTTAACTAGATTACTTCTAATGTTCTGATGTTTTAATTTTGCACCTCTAATCTTCATATGAACTAGTTGTCTGTGTTTTTGTTGTTGCTTCAGCGAGAGGTGTTGTACAACACGACTATCAGACTATGGTAGCAAGTCATCAGACTTTGACAATGATTGTCATCAAGCTTGTCAACGAGCATGGATGAAGATGAGACTCTCCATGCTTGAGCTGTAACTTACAACGACCCGCAACCACATTTAAATTGTGGAACTAAAATTTGAAATTAATTTAAGAGTTTTTTCGTCGTTTTCTAATTTTCAGTCTTATCTTTTAGACCGTTAAGAATACTAGTATAAAGGTTTTACATTCAAATTAGTTTTTGTTACTAATTTATATTTACTCGGATTATAATCCGCATCCAAAAAACTCATTCAATTTGTTGACAATTTGTGAACCACCAATCTTATGATGTACATGTAGAAGTATGGTAGGGGTACTTGTCAGGTTAATGCCAATCAAAAGACAACGATGTATCTTCCTCAGGATAATAGCCATGTATTATGTCTTGTTGTATTGATATGAGGATGTTTTACAATGATGTGTCGAGCATAATCTCAACCCTAAGCTAGTTGGCGATGACAGAGTTGAAGGCTTGAGCGTGGGTTGTGCGTATTGTTCAATCTAATTAAGCTAGATCCGGATATCGACTATGAGCTCATCCCCTCATTGTTCTACTCGAGAAGCTTTATAGGGGGTTAATTATAAACTTCTCTAAGTCTTGTCTGAGTAGCACTTTAGTTTCCTTCGATTTAGGGATGAACTTTCTAAATTAAAGGGTATCTTATACTTACACAAGAGGGTTAGTACCTTCTTAGGATCAAATTTCATATACATATAATATATATCCTATTTCTAGAAGGAATCACTCAGGGTTGATGTATTTAGATGATGAGTGATGACCAATTTCAAGCAGCTGGCTGAGGAAAAAGGGTGAAATCTTACTATATGAACATCACCTGTACATTTTATACCCATATTTATATTCCTTAATGTGTAGATCAGCTTTAAAATGAAACTTTATTAGAGTGACAGATGCTGTTAAAAATTTCCATATTTTTTTCATAATTATATAAATTTGATTACAAAATTGAAATGTATAATGGAACATACTCTGAAGGATTTTCATACGCTGTAATATTACTGCGACAAAACTTTGACATGAACTCCAAATATTAAAATGACTTTTCCATTCATTAATATTACTGCGACAAAACTTGCGACTTGATGGAATATTTTCGATCGGAACGATGCATGGGCCTCATTTACTTTGGAAACAACCCTTGAAACCTAGTACTCACTCCGTTTCGAAATATAACTATTTCTACTATTTTAATTTTGTCCTAAATATTATAACTTCTATAATTTTTTTCCTCTAAATCTTCCTATTTTATCCCTATCTAGAGTAGTAGTTACATATAATACTAATTGCTTAGAGTACTAGTTGAGAGGTAGTTCAGATTTTTTTTCTTATTTCTTAATAAATACGTTAAAGTCTAAAAATAGCTATAATTTGAGACAGAGAGTACTAAATTGGCACTGTACACCTTTTAGACTCAGCCCTGACGTTGTAATTGCATCGTACGGCCAGTACGAGGGGTGCGCATTAGCTTTTTTATCTAATCAGTTCGGTTTGTTCAGTTTATATTTTGTTTTTTTTTTTGAAAATGAAAATCAAACAACTAGTTAAAATTAGTAAAATTGAAATAAAATATTAAAATATTTCGGTTTGATTTTTTTGATTTTTGGTTTTATTAAAGTAAACTCACGGTAAACACAGGTTCAATGTCGTGCCACGTGATGGCCAGCAGTGTGGGGCGGGTGAGCAGGCCAACGGTAGCGGCGGTTGTGTTGGCACAACGACTGCGACCACTGCCACATTGGCACAATGGCAAGCGTCGAGCGATCAGGTGAGTGGCGACGACTCTGTCGCCCATAGGGTTGGCAGCATGAGGCAATGGTGCAGGCTACAGACATGCAGGCACACTCACTAGTGCTCTTCTCTGGCTTTGTGCATAGATCTTTAATTTTCCACTAATAAAAACTAAACCGAAACCGAAAACTGATGTTAATAAAAATAAAATCAAAGATTATAAAAAACTAAAATAGTGTTTAATTACTTCGGTTTGATTTAGTTTTCGATTTTCGGTTAATTTTTGTCCACACGTGGTTTGCGTGCATATCCAGCCGCGGAGCTTTAAGATTGTTATAAGGCCTTCTCCACATCGTCGTTCAGCTCCCATCCCTGAGAGCTACTCGATAGATCGCGTTAACAGTGAGCGCCTGATCAAACAACACGGCACGTGGCACGATCACCATGATCAGCTCGCCACCGTCCCGTGCCAAGCAACTCCTGATGGTGTACCAGCTCGTCATGAACAACTTCCTCGCCATCGTCGCCGTGCCGGTAGCGGCCTTCGTTCTGCTCAGGGCGGCGCAGCTCGGCCCCTCGGAGTTCCTGGTTCGGCTCGGCGAGGTGCGGCGCGTCCACCTGTTTCTCGCAGTGTTCGTCCCATTCGCTGTGGCCGTGCTCCACCTCATGCGCCGCCCTCGCACCGTCAACCTCGTGGATTACGCCTGCTTCCGGCCTTAGCCCAGCTGCTGGATATCCTTCGCCGCCTTCGTGAGCACTGCCGACTCATCCCGGACATCAACGATGGAAAATTCAGGTTCTTGACGCGCATGCTGGGGCGCTCCGGACTAGGCGACAGGACCTACGTGCCCCAGTGCTCCCTCTACCTTCCGCCGAGCTCCGGACTGGCCGAAGCCTGCGACGAGGCGGAGCAGATCGTCTTCAGCGCGGTCAGCGACCTGTTCGCTAAGACGGGTGTTAATCCCGAGTCGATTGCCATCCTTGTCATGAACTGCAGTGCCTTCAACCCGACGCCGTCTTTCACAGACATGGTCGTGAACAGGTTCAAGCTCCGGGCGAACATCCGTGCCGTGCACGTCTCCGGGATAGGGTGCAGTGTGGGGATGATCTCAGTGGAGATGGTGCGGAACATCCTGCAAACGGCACCTATTGGTCATGTGCCCTAGAGGTGATTGACTTTGTAGATTGGATATATGGATGGGATTTAATATGATTAAATTTCCATCAGGGTTTAGAGATATAGTGGGCTTTAATATTTTTAAAAGCCCATTAGTGGGCTCTATATAAAGAGAGGCTAGGCAGGGGCGCAGGGCCAACTCACCCGCACAAAACCCTAGCCACCGCTCTCCCCAAGCCGCCCCACACCTCCCTAGCCATGTGTGGTACTAGCATACCGGCGCACGGTGGATTCTGTCCCTGTACGTGTGGATACCGTAGAGGCACCGCTACGATTGCGGTGTTGATCTTCTTCCGTGGAGATCGTGGTGCTGCATCTTCATCGTCGACGATTGGATGGAGCTGGGCGGAGCTGATCAAGGACGCGCTTCTCCAACTCTACTTCCGCTGCCCTAGCGTGTCTAGAGGTAACGATCCATGATCCCATTACTCGTATAGTTCCTTGGTTGAATGCGGTAGAGAAAAGTTTTTTCATGCTAGCGTAGCCTACCTGTTCCCAACAATGGTATCAGAGCCTACATGCGTAGTTTTCGATCAGGATCAGTCACATATATGAGATATGTGATGGAAATAGATTGGATCTATTGTTCCTGCGATTGGGTTTTCGGAAGTTCCGGGCTTCAGCCGAAACTTCCAGGTCGAAATAAACTCGAACAGTACGATATTTTCGGAAGTTTCGGGCTTCAGTCAGAACTTCTGGGCCGAAATAAACTCAGTATAGAATGTTATTTTCGGAAGTTTCGGGTCTCAGCCGGAAGTTCCGGACCAAAATAAATTCCGCACAGAAGGATATTTTTGAAAGTTTCGGGTTTGAACCAGAAGTTCCTGGTCGAAATAAATTTCGTACAGAAGGTTATTTTTGAAAGTTTCGGGCCTTGAGCCGAAAGTTCCGTGCCAAAATAAATTCGATACAGAAGGTTGATTTCGGAAGTTCCAGGCTTCAGCCGAAAGTTTCAGGCTGAACCGGAAGTTCTGGGTCTGCTTTTTAGACACACATAGATTCTACGCTTAACTCATTTTTGCAGAGAATGTTGTGACTGGTATGGCCTTATGATGTATGTGATGCATGTGTGTAATTTTTATGGCCTGCGTATCATGGTTAATTGTAGTCCAAAGCTGTTACGTTATTATATAATGACCTGCGTGTCGATATGTGATGCTTCTTCTCATGTAATTCGTATAGTGCTATTAGATGTAATAGACTCATACAAGATCACGGAGGCTTGAAGCATGATGACCTGAAGGACAGGAACCGTGGAGATAGAGATCATCATGTGAGAAGGGATATACTATGTGATGTTTACTTATGTTACTGTCATACTATTCTTTCATGTCTTTAATGCGGTAGATATAATTGTCATGATAGAATAGTTTTCCTCAGAAAATTAAGAGTTTTTGATGCCCTTTTTCAATAGCTGCATCTATAAAGGTTTTTGATCATTATATGGTAAGTCTGCAAAGCAGAGTGCTATCATTTATCTTAACCAGTTAGGGTGAATGTCGGACATCCACAATCATAGTATTGGTTTGCTTAACAAAGTTATCAAAAAGGTTTTGGGCTTTGGGGCATAGTGTTGGGCGCTAGGGCATTCGATGCCACCCAACAAACAAGAGTCACATAGGGATGTGATTAGCAAATTGTTGCTTACCTATGTCACTAAATTTCTAGCAGTGATGCCAAAGCTCACTAGAACTTAGTTGAATATGTATCTTGTCCCACTATATGCCGTTAGAGGGAAAACGATTGTAAAACATATAGTGGAGCATCTTTAATTGTTTAATAGAAGATTCACATAAGCATAGTGCTGAAACTTGTATTTTTCCATTGTAGATCATGGCACCTACTACTAGTAACACTTCTAGTTTTAATTTGCGATCGATTCTTGAAAAAGAAAAGCTTTCTGGAATAAACTTTATTGATTGGTATAGAAACTTAAGAATTATTCTCAAACAAGAGAAAAAGGAATATGTTCTAGAGGTTCCCTATCCTGATGAACTAGCTGATAATGCATCTGCCACGGATCGGAGGGCTAATGAGAAGCACACCAACGATTCACTCGATGTTAGCTGTCTTATGCTTGCCAGTATGTTCTCTAAGCTTCAGAAGCAATATAAGAACATGGATGCCCATGATATGATTGTGGAACTCAAAGGCATGTTTGAGAACCAAGCTCGGACCGAGAGGTACAACACCTCAAAGTCCTTGTTTGCGTGCAGGTTGACAAAAGGCGGTCCTGTCAGTCCTCATGTGATTAAGATGATTGGTTACATAGAGAGTCTAGAAAAACTTGGTTTTCCCCTTAGCCCTGAGTTGGCTACCGTTGTGATTCTTTAGTCGCTCCCTGCAAGCTTCAAGCCATTCATTTTAAACTTTCATATGAATAGCATGGAGAAAAGTATGGCTGAATTACATGGGATGCAAAAGACTGTTGAGGAAAGCATTAAGAAAAACTCTAGTCATGTAATGATGATTCAGAAGGATAGCAAGAAGAGAAAAAGCAAGGATAAGGCTAAAGCTTCGGATGAGATTTCAAGCTCTAAGCCTATACCTATTGGAAAGTTCAAGGCTAGCCCTGCTAGGAGGAACTGCAAGTTGTACTTGGAAGAACTCAAGAAGAAGAAAGGAAGTAAGACTTATACTTCAGGTATAAATGTTATTAAAATAAATCTTGCTACTCGTCCCAGTGATTCATGGGTATTTGATACTGGATCAATGATTCATACTTGTAAATTGTTGTAGGGACTGAAAAGGACTAAGAAGTGTGTAAGAGGTGAGTTGGATGTCCGTGTCGGCAATGGTGTAAGAGTTGCTGCGTTGGCCGTCGGCGTTTATTCCTTATCGCTACCCTCAGGATTAATTTTGGAATTAAATAATTGTTATTATATTCCTGCCTTGGGCATAAACATTATCTCTTCTTCATGTTTAGAAGAGAATGGTTATAAATTCATAATAAAGAACAAGTGTTGTTCGATATTTTTGAATGGTATGCTCTATGGTACTTATCCATTGTTGAATAGATTATATATTCTGAATCTTGAGGATATATCTATTTATAATATTAATACAAAGAAGCATCGGCTTAATGATTTGAATCCCACTTTTGTTTGACATTGTCGTTTAGGTCATATAAATGAGAAGCACATGCAGAAGCTTCACAAAGATGGTTTTCTAGAGTCATTTGATTTCGAATCATTTGATACATGCGAGTCTTGTTTACTTGGCAAAATGACTAAGACGCCTTTCACTAGTCAAAGTGAGAGGGCAAATGAATTGTTGGCCCTTGTACATACAAATGTATGTGGACCAATGAGTTCTACGGTCAGAGGTGGTTTTCAGTACTTCATTACTTTTACCGACGACTTTAGTAGATTTGGTTACATCTACTTAATGAGACATTAGTCTGAATCCTTTGAAAAGTTCCAGGAGTTCCAGAATGAGGTACAAAATTATATAGGCGAGACAATTAAATTTCTACGATTAGATCGTGGAGATGAATATTTGAGCCATGAGTTTAATGATCGTCTAAAGCAATATGGAATTGTTCCATAGCTAACTCCACCGTGCACGCCTCAATGGAATGGGGTGTTCGAGCGGAAGAGCCAAACTTTGTTAGACATGGTTCGGTCGATGATGAGTCAATCTGATCTTCCATTGTTCTTTTAGGATACGCTCTAGAAACTGCTGCTTTCACCTTAAACAGGGTTCTATCTAAATCTGTAGAGAGGATACCATATGAGATATAGACTTTAAAGCGTCTCGGGTTATCTTTTCTAAAGATATGGGGTTATGAGGCCTATGTAAAATGTTTGACATCCGATAAGCTCACTCTCAAATCTGATAAATGCTTCTTTATGGGGTATCCTGGGGAAACCAAAGAATATTACTTCTATAACCAGGATGAAGGCAAAGTGTTTGTCGCTCGAAATGGTGTTTTTCTTGAGAAAGAGTTTCTCTCGAAAGGAGTTAGTGAGAGCACGGTGCGACTCGAAAAGATTCGAGAACCACTCGAAAGTGTTTCAGCTCCCACTGAACCATAACTCGATATACAAGATGTTGCAGAACCTATTGTCGAGACAGCCCCACGTCGGTCGGTAAGGGTTGATCGTGCACCCGAGCGGTTAACGTTATTAACCATGGGACAGCACGACATATTATTGTTAGACAATAATGAACCTAAGATCTACTCGGAAGCGGTGATGAGACCAGACTCTGAGAAATGACTTGTAGCCATAAGATCCGAGTTAGAATCCATGCGAGAAAATCAAGTTTGGAACTTGGTCGATCCGCCTGATGGTGTTAAAACTATCGAGTGTAAATGGATTTTTAAGAAAAAGATAGACGTTGATTGAAATATTCACATCTATAAGGCACGATTGGTGGCAAAAGATTTTAGGCAAATTCAAGGTGTTGATTATGATGAAACATTTTCGCCCGTCATAATGCTAAAGTCTATCCGGATCATCCTAGCGATTGCCGCATATTATGACTATGATATATGGCAAATGAATATCAAAACAGCTTTCCTTAACGAAAACCTAAGCGAGGATGTGTACATGACACAGCCTGAAGATTTTGTCGATTCGAAATATGCTGGAAAAATATGCAAGCTTCAAAAGTCCATTTATGGGCTGAAGCAAGCTTCTTGGAGTTGAAATCTTTATTTTGATGAAGTGATCAAAGGGTTTGGTTTCATCAAGAATGAAGAAGAGCCTTGTATTTACAAAAAGGCTAGTGGGAGTACACTTGTATTTCTGGTCTTATATGTAGATGACATATTATTGATCGGAAATGATATTTCAATGCTCGATGCTGTTAGATCTTCGTTGTGAAAAAGTTTCTTAATAAAAGATCTTAGAGAGGCAGCGTACATATTGGGCATAAAGATCTATAGAGATAGGTCGAAAAGGCTAATTGGATTAAGCTAGAGCACATACATCGACAAGGTATTAAAACGGTTCAATATGCAGGATTCCAACAAAGGTTTCTTACCAATGTCACATGGTATTACTCTCAGCAAGAGTTAGTGTCTATCGGGGATATGACCCCGGGGCACTCTCTGAGTGCATTTATGGTGATCAACAGAAGACAGGATCAGAAAGATAGAGCATTTATTATGACCTAGAGGGGGTGCCGACCACAGGGAGTCGGGAGGACTCCCGACCACGGGCACTGAGAAGGGCGCTCGACCACATACGTTCGAGAGTCCGTTCGACAGTCAGCCCGCACCATCAATAGCAATAAAACTCCAGGGAGTAACAGTCGCATCAATGTAGCGAATAACTATTGTAATTATTAGCCCACAATCCCGGGTGATTTAAACTCAATTAAAGATATTAATAGGGCTAATTAAACCCTGAACGGTAACCCCCGATCCTTACAGTATATAAAGGGATCGATGGCACCTTTTATGGGGACGTCTTTTTGGACTCAGATTGTCGCTTTCCAAATAACGCACACACACAGGACTAGAGCTATTATCCTCCGGGAGGCCTGAACCTATCTAAAATCTCCTGTCTCTCTTTGTTTGTGAGATAACCATTGAACTTCGATCATAGTCTTCACATACGTCTACACAAATCTAGTCCTCGGGTATCCCCTAAGGATACTGTTGTTCTTACACAATGACAGTTGGCGTGCCAGGTAAGGGTCGGTTCTGTGTAATTGCCTTTTCGGGTTCAATGGTCGTTGTTTGCAAGGTGAATACTCAGGTTCCCGTTGGCGCCGTTGTCTCCTTCAGGAGCCTCACCTTCATTGGCGACTCCATGCGCCAATTAGTCCTTTCCAACGCCTCTATTCGTCAGGCGAGGGCCTCGCGCACTCCTTTTGTGTGCCCTGCCACCCAGAGCGCGGCATGCCGTCTCTCAAAGATGGCTCTAGTACCCACTAAGGGTGCAACTCCATCGATCCCGCGTCGCCCCATCTCCACCGACTCCCCCGCCGACTTCGTCATCATCGCCAATGATGGCGGTCGCACCGTCCATCGACGTCAATTCACGGAGATCACCGCAAAGTGGGCCAAGAATTAGGGCGTAATGGTCGCCCTGGCTCCTCGCCCCATGGGCGCCGTCATGATGATGACGGTGGATGTCTCTGAGGATGAGCGCACTACCAACTCCGCCGAGTCCAGCAACCACCGGAGGCGTAATGCTTCCCGTTCACTCCGCCGTGGGAGGGCTCAAGCGGCGGGGATATCCTAAGAAGCTTACACGGTTGACTTTGAAGGTCACGCCGTGTATCGCACTCCTACGGTGAATTTAGTCACCATCGAGAGGGCATTGTCGGCCCTCCCCGACACACCCGAGCTCTAGAGGGCTCGGGCGATGACGCAAGCTGCTGCGGCCCAACTTTCCGAGGCAGTGCCATCTCTACGGTCACGATCTCCCGACCACAACTCTACCCCCCGACAATCCAGTCGTTTGCGACGCTCCCGGCCCAGCGATCGCCATGGGAGTTCCTTCTCGGGTAACGCTCGGGAAATCATCAACCAAGTACGCGATGTGCGCAATGTTATCTCTCATCGCCATGGGCGGTGCGAGCCCAGCAAGCTACGTCGCCGAGAGCGCTTTGACAAAAGCCATGATACGCCAGGAGTCAGTCGGCATGAGTGTAGGATTAAGGAGGCCGACTAGAGGAGGGGTGAATAGGCGGCTTTAAAAATTCTTTTGGCTAAACCGATTACTATATGCGGAAGCTAAAACAAATTGGTTTTGCACAATCAATGCCTAAAACAACTAGTCTCCACTAAGTGTGCAAAAGCTAGGCCTATGTTGAGGTTTGCAAGCCTAG
>KE372842.1:314555-325865 GCA_000418225.1 Zizania latifolia | reverse complement strand
GCCACGCCGCGTCACCGCCGCGCCCTGCGCGCTGTGCGCAGCCACCCCATCGCCGCCCCGCTTCTGCCGCCGTCGTGCTACCCAGAACGCCGCCCATCGCTGCTGCTCGCCCCGCTGCGCCCCATCGCCCCCGTGCGCTGCCCAGCCATCAAACAGAGCTTTTAGAAAGAAAAATTCTGAACCAAAAAAGGGAGAGCAGGGAGTTATCGTTCGTTTGTCCGATGTATCAATCTTTGATTTTAATTCGCTGCATCATTTCTCTTCGCCCCGCTGTGAGAACTCTCTCGCCTCCTCTTTATTTTCCCTTCCTGTAATTTGTATTGTACTTTGGTTCTTAGTTCATTGTTGCTCATCAATTTGTTATATGTATACCTTTATAATTATATATCATCATGATGCTATTATCCTGTTGTTTATTAGATCATTTTCGTCTTCCTCATTGCTAGCCTTTGTACAATTGCAGCCGTGTCGTACTCTCCGTTTAATTTCCCGCTGTAAGAATCATCTCCCTTTCCTGTTTTTCATTCATTAACTGTTGAATCTATATTGTGCTATGTATCGTTCATTCCAATCGATTCATTATCATATTGATATGTCTTTCATATACCTTGTTATCTTGTCTAATGATCCCGATCTATTATGTCATATCCTTTGGTTTCCAGTTATTCCGCTATGTCTAATTAAATTGTTATATCAATTGGTTTCGATCCCTCCATTAATCATATTGTCATATATCTCATTGTCAATTGTTAATTTCAATATGTTATATCTTTAGTCCCCTATTATCCTATTCCAATCGATTGAATTGTTATATCTATAGTTTAGCTAGTTCCGATCTTCCATGCCCGTTGTTCATTATTCCTGTTTCGATATAATCTTGTAGTATGTTGAATCTGTCTTATGCCTTAGAACGTCATAGCTTGTCATTGTTATCTTATTCCGCTCTGTGGCGTCATTCATTGATTCTGATATGTATCCTCGTTCATTGATTCCAATCTATCTCGTTGACCTATGACTATCGTTTGTCATTCATCTATTCTAATTTGTGTTGAGCCATCGCTTTTAATTATTGTTTCTTTATTCCAATCCATGTCATTGTTCGTCGGATCCGATCCGTGCCGTTCTTTTGTTCTTCATCTAACCAACCTTAAAAATGAAACCTTCTAATCCTGGAACACGCGATGCTCCCTTTGTTCCATCGCGTTCCGTCCCGAAGGTCATAGTTGCCGTGAACCGTCCCTCGTCGCCATTCTTTTCCTTGAACCAGAGTTTCCCTATTTCTCGGTATTCACCTTGGTTGAACGCCGCTTCGCCCCATTTTGCGAATCTAAGCTATTAGCCTTGGCTCACTTGATGTTCGATAGTGACGTCCGCCGGTGGTTATCGCTGATCATCGGTCCTTTGGTCACTATCCAGGGTCGCTTATCGTCAAATCGTATATATCTAATAATCCTTTTGTTTCCAGTCATTCATCGCGTTCGGTAATCTTAAATTTATGGGTCGAATGAAAATATTGTTGGCCAATCATAACTTTAGTCGACCCATCCTTGACTCAACTCAAACTCAGTTGTTCCATTTTATTCTATTCTACCTAAATGAATGAGTCCATTCGGTGATCGTAATCTAATGCAATCATATATCGACCGTTTTATTTAATCCAAAGAAATAATCCTGAGGTTATTTCTTTTATTCATGTGTACCCTCAGTTGGTCAATCTTCTGCCCTTTTTGTTCAGTGCCGGTTGAGTTGATTGTTCATACTCGTACCAATGATGTGATTGTTCAATCATATTCAACCTAAATCGATCCTTTGGTTGAGAATCCCTTGATCGTTCCTACCTTTGCCATCCAAGCTGTTCGACGATCATCGTAAATCGATCGAACTCTGTTCTTTCTTTTCCTTCAGCATAATCCTAACTTGGTGGAATCCAACCGCTTGGTTAGTTTTGTTTCCTTCTTGTCAATCTAATCATTATCTTGGTCATCTCTTCTTTAAATCGTTTCCTTTGATCTAAGTCAATGAAATATTCTCATGAATATTTCATTCCCTTTTCTTTAGAAGTTTTATCATTTAATATGAATGGAATTAAACTTCTAAAATTCATATCTTTTCCATCCTAATTCTGATTTTATTCATTCAAGATTCATAATTCTTCTTAATTAATATACAACCATGTAATGTTATTTTATTGTACTGTTTATTTGGTTCTTCTTAGCGTTTTTGTATCGTTTTGCGTGCTCGTGTAGATTTTGCCATCTCGAAGGATCTAGAAGTCTTTGTTCAAGCTTCGTGAGGATAAGCGAGGGTGCAAAGCAAGTCACACATGTTCAAACCTTGATCATGTTGAACCTATGATTTAAATATCTACTTTCATTCAAAATGTGCATTTATTTTTGAATGTCATCGAGAATGGGAATTAGCCTGCTTGTATTGCCTCCTGTTGTTAATTACTTATTCATTGCTTACCCTGGGATTAATAACTTGACCAGTACAAATCTTTATTAGGATTTATCTGGATGCTTAAGATTGCTTAGCCCTGCTTAGAAACTATCACATTCATCATGCTCATTAATACCACTTACATGTTAATGTTAGCTTATAAGATTACTTGTTGATTAGTGAACTAGTTCATGAATTAAATGTCACTAAAACTTGACTAAGGTGGGTTGTGAGTACAGGGTTGAAAGTTGCCTAGAGGGGAGTGAATAGATAATCTGAAAAAATCTTAGCTAAACAGGTTAGTTTCAACTTCCAGGGCCCGGACTATCCGAACTTAGTCGGATACTCCAGGTACCCGATGGAATGTAAAACTTCCGATGGTCCAGATTATCCGGGCACAACAGATCTGAAACAATAACTATTGTAGCATATGATCTAACCAATGAACTTTGAAAGCATAAATTCAGTATAATTGGTAGTTAACAGGTAGATTGATAGTAAATACAACTAGCAAATGCAAGAATGGACACAATGATTTTTCACCGAAGTTTGGATCCAACGATCCTACGTCTCCGTTGAGGAAACCCCAAAGGGCCGGGTCTCTTTTAACCCTAATCCTCACCAAGTGCTCACCACTGTAAGACGTAGAGGAAACCCCAAAGGGCCGGGTCTCTTTTAACCCTAATCCTCACCAAATGCTCACCACTGTAAGCCTTGGATTTTCACTATGTTACCTCTTTGAAGCCGAGACGAGGCCGAGTACAAACTTGTCCGGTCACCCGCAATCCCTTGGGTGCTCGTGGATCGACGTCTAGCCATCTATGAGAAGTTACCTTCAAGAGTAATGAATTAACTAAAATATGGATTAACCAAGAACACGAGGCGTTTGTGAAGAACTCTCAATCAACTCTCAAGATCCAATCAAGAATCAAGCGCTAGAGAGAAAGAGAGAAAATATGGCAGGGCTGCTAGGGCTTAGAGTCACGTGCCCTGATTATGGGAGAGGGAATGTATTTATACCCCTATCCCAAATCTGGCCGTTAGAGCAAAAAATCTCACACTGTTCATCTGGATTATCTAGACTAATAAAAATTTGAAACAGAACCAAAGTTTCCGATAGTCCGGCTTGAATCCGGATATTCTGGACCAAAAATAAATTCAACCAGAAAGGTATTTTTGGATCATCCGACCAAGGTCCGGATGCTCTGGGCCACGGAATAAAATCCAACAGAGAGCAATTTTTGGATCATCCGACCAAGATCCAGATATTCTGACTCACAAAATAAAATTCAACAGAATAATATTTTTGAATCATCCGGATAACTCCAGATGTTCCGGGTTTCAAAGAAAATCAAAATAGAACCATATTTTCGGATAATCCGACTTGAACCCGGATAGTCTAACGTGCAAATAAATTAAAACAGAAGCATGTTTTCGGATTATCCAGCTAGAGTCCAGATACTCTGACATATAAAATAAATCCAACAAAACACAAATTTTGGATACTCCGGACATGTCCAGATTATCCGACTTTGCTGAAAAGCCAAAATCTAACTTAGAAAAATTTCAAAACTTTTTAAAGAAGATTTTGCTTTGAGCACTTAGCTTTGGATCATTAATCAACACATCCCTCTTGATAGTACGGCATACCTAGACTCAAGAAAATATGAAATATACGCAATTAGCACATTTTGAGCCTAAGTAGTACTAAAGAAGGCAATTTCTCTAAAATTGATTGAGCTGCAATGCTACTTTATTTTTCAATATCTGCATCTATCTTAACAATAATGTTAGTAGCATTGATCGCTATTGTCATTAATACACCAAAACAAATTAGGGGCCTAGATACATCAAGATGCACTTTCAAGGGTCCGTGGTTCTGCTAGTTGTACTCATGACACTTTAATGATCGGTTCATGGGCCATTTTTGTACTGTAAATCCGTACTTATCACAAGCTAGCGTGGGTAATGGTTTGACCTAAAACCTAGAGATCCCAGGTGGAGCATCGAGATAGCCGGTAGCTCTGTACTCTTCAAAGTCTTTGCTATATAGATGGGGAGCACCAGGAGGATATCGGGTGTGATGGAAACCTTGGGTGTGAAGCTTAGGGGATCTAGGTGAATGATCTTATCACAGCTCTTTTCCAAGGTACCGTGGTGGTACTGAGGAGCATGGTGATATGTTGTAGGGTTGTGTCTTATGGATAAAGTTGTGTACCTCTGATCAGAGTAAAACTATTCGAATAGCCGTGCTCACGGTTAAGGGCGGCAATGCAAGGTCACTCATGATTAGTCCCACTGTTACTTAATTAACTTGATGTTACTTTCTGTTCAACCTGGTTAGCTCTGGTTTAGAGTGTTTTGGTTGGGTTTTTGGGCCTGACAACACTAGGTAAGAGTTATTCAGTGATTGGATAATATTATTTTTAAGGTTCCAACTTAATTAACATTACTCTTTAAATCATGTCTCTCTTTAATGCTGTTTTTATGCAAAAAGAGACATATTATGCCTTCCTTTGAAATCCCCTGCATCACATGCATTTCATGTGTGACTTGTTGAGTACGGTGGGTGGTACGCAGCCTTGCTTTATGCACCCTTTCTTAAGAAAGAAGTTCAAAGGTGTTGGAGCTAAGTTCGGAGGACCAAAGGCTTATACCCCAGTTGACTTGCCCGTGGAGTTGGAGCTGAAGCTACGTTAGTCCGTCGTTCCGTTGCTGTTCTTCTGCTGTGTGAGGGCTAAGTGCCTCTTATGTAAGTTTCTAACGTTTATTCGTTTGAGTTAGATCTGTATATTAAATTGTCACTTTATGTACCTTGGCTGATTCCTAGACAGGGATTTAATGCATGAAGTGTCCTGGAAATTGGTTGCCAATTTACGGGCGTGACAGAAACCACTCTACCGGTGTGCACGGTGCTTCTCTACAATTATCTTCATGGTGAGTTCTTTATCAAGACTAGATATGCATTTTAGTTTCCTTTTTATGGAACTTAGTCTTCTTTATCTGTAGAAAAACCGTGGAAGATGTTAGTGAGACTACGAGAGATATCATGTATGTGAAAGTCTGCATGTACAAAGCCAATGAAGTATGAGAATAATGAGAATAGTGATATCCAAATTCGATTCCACAAGTATCTAATCCAAATCTATCCCAGTATACTCATGTGGGGAACTGAGCATAGCATGTTGATGAAAAGGTGGTTGTGCATTTTGATCCTGCATGTTTTGGGACTTTGTGTTGAAGCCAAATGACCAGCTTGGAAGAGTTTCCTAAACAAAATTTCAAAAGTAAATATGTAAGTTATATTTCAACCACGCCACATAAGCACCATAACTCTCACGCACCAGGAAAAAACCAGTGCCACAAGAATATAGCTAAGTTAGCTGCCGTCCGTGGCATATCGATCTAGAATTTTCTAGGGACATAGTAAAAGCTAAATACGGCTAACTACCGGTGTCATCAGCGTCTATTTTGATATTTTGGAGTCCCGGAAAGAAACTAAAAATAGAGGCCCTATTAAACATAAAAGAGCATACTAGCTAAGGTGTCGATGGTTGTTTGTTGATTAAGTACTCTAGGAGACAAGGAACTCATCTAACATATGAACTGCTACATGACTACGTATAGTCAACACCTAAAATTTAGCATGCTATTATTTATAATCATATTAAGAAAGAAGCACATATATTTTGGAGACCTAGGAACCAACCAGCTCACCTTGCCTCAGGATCGGCCTTGGGTGTCGTCTAACATCATCAATGTGAAATGGTCGTCCTTTGTTGTGCACTAATGAGTCTAGGCAGCTGCCACGGTCGCTGGAACCTAGGGATATCAAATGGGTATGACGGATATGGGTAATACATACCCATACTTGTACTCGTGAAAAAAATTTATACTTGACCCTGTGCTTGTTACCCACGACAGGTAAAAACCCATACCCATACCCGATACCCATGGATGTCGTGTATCCATAGGTATACCCATTTACACACAAATGGTGTGGGCAGGCAGAAGGTGACAGGGTGTGGCGGGGCTAGATTAGGGGGAGGTAGTAGCCGGCATGGAGGAGGCAAATGCCGACAGCGGGGTGCGGTGGGAGCCGGTGTGGGCGGACGAGGCTAGCAGGGGGAGGCGCAGGCCACACATGGGAGTCGGCGCGGGGGCCGGTGGAGGGTGCATGATGGGAGGGCATGCCACGGGAAAGAGGTCAGCATAGGGCAGGGGCGGCGTGGGAGGTGGGGCGTTACGGGTAAAGATAAAAGTGATTCGGATAGTTTTCGACTGAATTTAGAAAAACGGTTTTAGATTTAGATTTTTCATTATGGATACGGTTTTTTTTGAAAACGGATTCAGTTTTGGATTTTTTTAGATATGAAAATGGACATGATATCACTGAAATCCGATGGATATGGATTTGAATTCAGATTCGGATTCGGACAATCTGGATAACTCCTATTCAGATTATTTGGAATAAAAAGCCCATTAGGGCCAGTTATCTATAACCGTCCGATTTTGCTTCAAGATTCGTGCTATACACTTTCTTCCACCTTCAGCTTCTCTCTTTCTGTCTCTCCAGTCGTTGCCCACTGCCACCACGCCACCTCATCGCTACGCCGAGCCTCCACCCTGCGCGCAACCCAGATGACGCCCTGCCTCGCCCACGCAGCGCCAGCCTGGTCAGCACGCCGCCGTGCATGCCCCGCCTTGCTCGGCGCCCCACCCCTAGCCGCCTGCGCCGTGCCCCCAGCTACGCTGCCAGCATCATGCTTAGGAGAAACAGGAATAATGAAGAAGAGGAAAGAGGGAAGAAAGAGGAAATGGAGAAGGGAAAGAAAAAGGAGAATAGAGAAAAAATTTAAAAATAAAATGTTTTCTATTTAGAAACTGGGAATTTTTATGGTTTAAAAATCTATTATTTTTCTAGAATTTTAAAAAGAAAGGGGATCTTTTGAAACATTTTGAAATTCAAAAAATTCCTAAATTTGGAGAATATTTGTTATCTACCAGATAATTTTCTTGTTCCGATAAATATCTGTAACCATATTTGTATCTGCTCCGTATTCATATCCGATAGTATCTATTTTCGTATCTGTATCCGGAGTATCCGAATCTGACAAAATATGAAAACGAATATGATATCACTAATATCTATCCGTATTCGATCCGTTTTCATCCCTAGTCGTGGGAGGCATGCCGGCACGGGGGTCACCACAGGAGGGATGCCGTTGTGGGAGGGGGTCGTTGCGGGAGTGTCGGGGATATGACCCCGGGGTACTTCGCGACGGTGATAGCGATCAAGTGGAAGGAGGGGTCGGGAGACGAAGCATTAAAGACGACCCAGAAGGGGTCGGATCATTCAACAGCCCAAGAAGCGATCGGCAGTCTGAAAAGCTCCCGAGTCCCGCACTCGGGAAGACGGCCCGATCGCAGGCACTCGGACGGTCAACGCTGATAGCTAGACCACCCCATCAATGACAATAAAGCCCTGGAGTGTAACTGTTCAATTAAGATAGCGAGTAACGCCAGGGTTAATAGCTCACATCCCGATCGTTTTTACTGTTATAAAGGGACTTAATGGGACGCATAAAGTCTAAATGGTAACCCCCAGCCCTAGCAGTATATAAAGGGCTCGAGGTAACCTCTTACGGTGTCTTTTTTTAGCTACACATTCTGATACGCTTAAGGTCATTTCAATACCTTTAGCTCATATTTTCATACACAGGACTAGGGTTATTATCCTCCGGGAGATCCAAACCTGTCTAATTCTTGTGTCTCGTATTCTTTGAGACAACCATTGAATCTCGACCACAGTCGTCCCCTTACACTTACATGAAACACCTCTGTAAGTAACCCCGTAGAGGACTATCGTACTTACTCAATGACAGGGAGGGTGACAGGCACAGGAGGGGCCGCTATAGGAGGGGGCATCATGCGGGTGGGAGGGCTCCGCGGGGGGCGCGGCTGGGGAAGTTAGTGTGGGATGTGTTGTGGCGGGTGGACTTTGGAGAAGAGAAGAAAGTGTTAGGGTTTGAGAGTTAAATTGGTTTATATACTAACGGGTAAACATGTATAGGTAGTTAATACTAATATCTGTATCTATTTATCTGTCGGGTATAAGTTATAACCCAATTTCATACCGCGGGTATGAAATTGCGAATATACCAAGTCCTAATAAGGTTTTTATCCACGAGTAAATAGATAATCGAGTATAATTGCCATCCCTACTAGAACCTAAGGTCTTATTTGATTAGTTGTCATTTATAAACATGCAAATTTAGTAGGTAATAAACTAAACATATTATGATCCTATTTAGATTAATATTCTGATGAAAAGCAGTAAGTATCTAGATAGTAAATATATAACAATTAGTATTTTTTGGCTTCTAGATACTAATTAATTTTCAAAATTTTCAGTTAATATGTTTTATAATTTGAAATAAGAATATCGACTGTTTATAGTGCTACAAAATATATAAGCAGGTGCAGCTACTATCTAAGACAATCGTGCAAACCAAATTTCTACGAGCTTTTGCTCTTGGAAACAACCTCAAGACCTCTTGAACTTAACAAAATTTAGTAATGCCACACATAAAACAAACACATCTGAGTCTGTTGGTGCCCGTGGCTATAGTCGTCACTGGCAATCTGGCATGTACGAGTACGAGCTCGCTGGCACGGCAAAAGTTTTGTTTTAAAAGAAGGGAAATGGTTTTTCTTTAATATTATATATTAAAGAAACATTGGGTGGCTATTTGGATATTTCCATCTCCCTTGAGGCCTCCTTTGGGAGGCAGGGAAAAAATTTCCAGGGAAAAAAAATCCCCTACGGGATTTTTTGAATGACATGCCATCCCCTCCATTTCCCTAGGGGGAAAATCTCGATCGGGATATATTTCCGGCTATTGTTTGGAAACAAGGGGATAAAAATCCCAGGGAACAAAAATATTCAAAAAAAAGACAGAAAAATATGAAAATATAGATAAGCACATTTCAATGGTTCACATTTGCATAGAAATATAAACACTAGCACATTTTAGTAGTTCACAGGAAGCAAGTCTATAGAGTTTAGTCTGATCATGGAGCAATATAGCAAAAACAAATCTAGACAATCAGAGATTTCACACATTTTAGTTTCTTTTCTGAACACAAATCCAAACAACAAGATATTTCTGTTAACGGCAAAATTTGGTAAGACCTAAGCCCAACATAGTTTCGGCACAGTCTATGGAAGTCAAGGAATCCGGTCAAAGCACGGTCAATGAAGCCCAACGTAATACGCGCATGTGATCGGATAAAGATATGAAAGGGAAGATAGATTTTTTAGTTACAGTCGTATCCATGTAGGACAGCAAGTCTCCGGACTATAAATATGTAACGTTTAGGCTTAGTTTATGATCATCAAATAGATCAACAAACAACTCTCGGCGCATCGCCAAACTTGCCACCGACGAGTTCTTGCTCTCTTGCAGGGCTACATCGCTCCGATCTCTGGCGAGAGGTAAGTTTCGCCAAACATGTATTGATTAGTAGATCTAAGACTTCATCGGTTAGGTCCGATATCTTAGTCTACGTATCATTCATGCTGTATCAGGTGCGTGGTTTAAATCAAATATATTAATCTAAGGCTTCATCGGTTAAGTTCGACATCTTAGTCTATGTATTCGATTCATGTCACGTATCGTTCATCTGGATGAAGTGTGCTCCGATATATTTAGCATTATGGTTTGCTGTGATTTAGCGACTGTCTTGGTTCGGTCCAATCTTGCAGTTATAGCGAGTGATAATACGAACATAGATTAGGCATGTTGAGGCCAGATTCTATCGGGGTATAAGCTGATAGGTTATCTTTCTGCGTTTTAATCTCATAGTTGTATCGGGTATCGGAACCGGGCGATACACATCGGCCTAGCATTATTATATATCTTGCTGGCACATCCCGATATCGGCTCTAGTATTACTTTCAATTGCTTTCACAGATTAGTTAGTTCAGGCCGATGCCGATATTCCGATAGGTTTCATAATAAATACATTTCTCGTACATCGTACATCTAATATGCCACGTTGATTGGTCTTCACCATGTTCTTATTGCATTTTATTTATAGTCGTCCGATATGCGTTGAAACCATCGGCTCGATAGCCGATAGGCGTTACTACTTACGTTTTTCTTGTTTATCTTATCAGTTGCAGGATCAAACTGATTGGCACGCCACGAACCGCAAATTTAAGACTTGCACTAAAGTTAAGCAGATCTCTCAGACCACACGTGTGACTAAAAATTTCACCAACACGCTTTTTGGCACGCCCGGTAGGACATCTTCAACGACACTTCCCGTCATGGCGGGAGAATTCGACAACAGCAACGTCATCCAAGTCACCATGGAGGCGCTAAACGAGGAACAAAGGGTGGAGGTGAAGAAGCACGTTGACGACTACCGAAAGATGTGCCTCGAATTCTTCGGCATGACCAGATCGGGACCTGTCCAGAAAACTCAATTGCCGAAGCCCACCTTCACTGGAGAATCTAGTCAGCGGCCCGACAGCCCCCATGTCAACTTTTAAGAAGCCGTTGATCGTGCAGTTAACCATGCCCTCATCAACCAGTCGGGGGTTCTGGTCAACACTCTCCACGGATTGATCAAGAAGACCGTCGAGGGCATTATGGCTCAGGAGCCGCTGCGGGGTCCGACGTATTTCCCAGTTAACCACCCTCAGGCTCCCCAACCTCCACAGCCTCCTCGGCTGGCTCAACAACCAACTCCTATTCCGCAAGGTTCGACGAGGTATGAAGCCCCACAGATCACCTACGGCATCGAGAGGAACGAGCTGCCAAACCTCGTGCCGCCAAGGGGGGCACCCAATGGTATCCCACA